>CALSBZ010039898.1:107819-144391 GCA_943591055.1 Gobionotothen gibberifrons | reverse complement strand
GGGGGGGGGGTGGGGGGGGGGGGGGGGGGGGGGGGGGGGGGGGGGTACCTTGGTTGCTGATTGGCTAACGGTTACACAAGACAAAACTTCGTTATGACATCATCAAGTGGCCAAAATCTGATCAGCTCATTTTCAGACAGGTTTTTATAGAAATGGATCAAAAAGAGAGAGAATCTTTGTTCCTGAAACTTTCAGAGTCTCTTTCCACAGAGGGGACACATGTTGATGTAGAAGAGACATGAAGAAGAGGGGACACATGTTGATGTAGAAGAGACATGAAGAAGAGGGGACACATGTTGAAGAGACATGAGGAAGAGGGGACACATGTAGAAGAGACATGAAGAAGAGGGGACACATGTAGAAGAGACATGAGGAAGTGGATTGTGCATAGTAGGTGACCTTTAAGTGTTCCCCTTCAGTATGAGTGGTCTTTGAACTCACATGTGGGCTCCCTGCAGACGACGTAGAGCGACACCTCGCTGGGCTCGCTCTCTCCCGCCTTGTTAATGGCGGTCACTCTGAACTGGTAGACGTTTCCTTCGGTGAGGCCGCACACCTTCAGCGTGGAGTCCAGGTGAGCCCCGTCGCGGTTAACCTTCACCCAGCGGGCGCTCTTCCTCTCGCGGCGCTCCACCAGATAATGAAGCAGCGGGCTGCCGCCATCACTCTCCGGCTTCAGCCACTGGATGGTGGCGAAGTCCTCTGCTGAGACCAGGATCTCTGGAGTGCCCGGAGGAGAGGGCACGGCTGGAGTGGGAAGTAAAGGGTGAGAACTTAGTAGGGCTTCAGTTTGACAATGAGGTAATACTAACTTCACGTTTGGCCCGAAAGTTAATCTGGTCAGAAAAGTCCAAATTCAGAAATGTTTCTCTTATCCCAAAGAAAGTTAATCAAATGGATATGGTGTTTCCTTTCTAACCAGTGCATGAAGAACATGGTTTTGCCTTCAACATAAGAACAGATCATTCCCAGTGACTTACTGAAGGTGTTCCTGGCCACCATGGCCTCGGACTGCAGGGGAACCCCGGAGCCGTACTTGTTGACCCCGCGGACCCTGAACAGGTACTCTGTGTTCTTGAAGAGCCTGGTGATGTCACAGGTCGTCTCCTTGCACTCGGCCTGCATGACGACCCAGTTCAGTCTGTTGGTGTCACGGCGCTCCACCAGGAAGTGGGACACGTCGTCACCGCCGTCCTCCAGAGGAGGTTTCCAGGTGAGGGAACAGGACTCTTCTGTGATCCTGCTGACCTCCAGGCTGCCCTCACACACTCCAGGGGTGTCTGCGGAAACAGTTGCACAGATTATTGAGGGCAACTACAGTACTTTAGTCTGTGAGCAGTGCTGTGCTACGAAAGAACCTTAATTTAAGGCGCTCTGTGCTTCCCTTTGTGTTATTATTTAAATCATTCCCATCGCTGCCATTCATTCCAATTATAATCATAATGGGAATTTGCACTATCCTCATTTTAATGCACAATTATCTTAAATTATGATCAATTTCATCAGTGTCTATTCTATTCTCACTTTACGCCTTTTGTATGGCTTTTATTGTTAACTGCATTCTATGTGATATACATTTTCTCTACTGCAACTCTTGCAGTCCAAAGTCTGGCTTTAATAAACCCTTACCGAGCACTTTGACGTTGACCTCGGCGGTCTTGGTCCCGCTCACGTTCCTGACGGTCAGGAAGTACTTCCCGGTGTCGTCGCGGTCGCAGAACTTGATGATGGCCATGGCCCGTGTGGGGGTGTACTGCAGGTGGTACTTATCGCACAGCTCCAGGTCCCTGGTGCCCTTTGCCCAGGAAGCCTTGGGGTCCGGCCGGCCTCCAACGGCAGCGTCCAGAACCAGGTCTGAACCGGCTCTGACCCGCACCATCTCCGTCAGCAGTTTGCTGTCCAGCTGCGCCTTGGGAGGCTCTGTGGGGGAGGGGGGCAATGTACTGATCAGATAGGACCAAAACAACACCTATATATAATCCAATTTAAATATGCTTATGTATATATATATATATATATATATATAGGTATATATATATCTATATATTTCTGTTGCCTCGTGAAATGTATTTTGTAGAGTATTCAAATGTATTCAGTATTTATTCTATTTTTTATATTGTATATTATTAGATACTCTAGTGATATATGTTTTTTCTATTGTCCTTTTGTATATATTTGCTGTACATTTTATCATATCTTTTATCTTATTCTATCTTTTGAATATTTGTAACTCATTTGTAATGCTTGAAGACACATAACTGTGTCACTGCTGTCTGTCTGTTTGTATATTAAAGCCACAATCTCTAAATACAGAAATGATCGTAAACTCGGTTCCTAGACATATCACATTTATATTTATGTTTTTTGGGGGCAGGTCTTACCGAAGTCGGTCTTGCACTGCACGGATCCGGTGGACAGTGACGGCAGGCTGAACACCTGGTTGCCGTTCTTGGCGATGACCCTGAACTCGTAGGGCTCGCCCTCGCCCAGCGCTGTCACGGTGTACACCGTGTCGGTCACGTTGGTGTAGTTACACTTCAGCCAGCGACCCTCGCCGGTTAGCGTGTACGGCTTACGCTCGATGATGTAGCCCACGATGGGACTGCCGCCGTCGTACAAAGGCGAAGACCACTTCAGGGACACGGTGGATCTGGTGACGTTGGTGACCTCGGGTTTACTGGGTGCATCTGAGGAAGGAAGAAGCAGAGATCAGTAAAGAGGAAGCAGAGATCAATGAAGAGGAAGTAGAGTTAACTAAAGAGGAAGTAGAGTTCAGTAAAGAGGAAGTAGAGATCAGTAAAGAGGAAGCAGAGTTCAATGAAGAGGGAAAGTCGGATCAGAACTCACCGACAGGGTTCTGGGCGACAGCCCCCTTGGAGGCCTCGCTGGCCTTGCTGAGGCCGCCGCTGTTCATGGCGTAGACCCTGAACTGGTACTCCAGGCCCTCCACCAGACCCTCCATCTTGCTGTAGCATTCGAAGCAGGGGATCTTGTTCTCTCTCACCCACAGGATGTTGTTCCTTTCCTTCTTCTCGATCCAGTAGCCCGTCACCTTGCTGCCGCCATCGTGGTAAGGCTCCTCCCACTTAAGGGTCATCGTGTTGGCGGTAACGTTGCACACTGAGGGCCGTGTTGGGGGGCCAGAGGGGGCTGCAATTCAAAAAGAGAGATGTTTACTTTCTGAACTGGAAAGTAGATTCAAGACATTGTCATATGCACAGTAGCTAGAGTGTAGAAAGTCCCAATAGTGCAAGAAGAAAACAGTGTTCAAGTAATGCAGGAGGAGTAAACTATATACGTCAATAGGCAGATAAATATATTTATGTAAAAAAAAGAATCCAAATGAAGCAGAGAATGTTGTCGGTGACCTAGTAAATGCAGGAGCCTATATACATGTAAATGGGTTGGATAAACAAGAACAGAATCAAGCACTGTTTATTCTAGTAATAAAGCAATTGTGAGATGCAAACAGATGAATGCTTAAGGCATATTCATTCATAGTTTTATTACTATTATTATTATTATTATTATTAACTGATTTGATATACAATTTTGCAAAGTTTGAGAGTGAGTTACTCACTGAATGGATGCTCGGCGACGATGGTCTCAGACTCGATGTGCTTACTGACTCCGAACTTGTTCTCTGCGGACACCCTGAAGCTGTACTGCATGTACTTGGTGAGGTGGCCGACATCCAGAGTGGTGCGTTTGACGCTGGAGTTGATGAGCTGCCAGGCGGTGGAGCCGGACTCACGCTTCTCCACGATGTAGTTGGTGATCGGCGTACCTCCGTCATCTTCTGGCACCTCCCAGTTGACGACGCAGGACTCAGAGGTGATGGATGTGATCTCCACGGTTCCGGTGGGAGGATTAGGTCTGCCCATGACGTTCACATCAATAGAGAAGGTCCTGGTTCCGGTTACGTTCTCAAGGGTGAGGAAGTATTTACCACTGTCTCCCCTCATGGCCTCCTTCGTGGATATGGTTGTCCGGTCCTTTGTAGTTTGGATGGAGACTCTGTCGGTGTTCCTCAGCCTCATCTCCTCCAGCTTCCAGGTGACCTTAGGAACGGGTCTGCCACTGATGGGGACGTCGATGGTGAAAGTCTTTCCTGAGTTGCATGTGATGAGTTGGTTGGGGATCTCGCTGAGGTCGGCAGCGGGTTCAATGTGCGGCTCTTTCACCAGAGCAGCCACCAGAGTTTCCTTCGGCGTGCTGCAGCCGGACTCGTTCTTGGCCTTCACACGGAAGTTATACTCGTCTCCCTTGTTGAGCTTCTCCGCCGTGTAGGTGAGATTGGTGGTATTGCCCATCACCATCCATTTGTCTCCATCCTTTGTCTTGGCCTCAATGATGTAGCCCTGGATGCGGCTGCCGCCGTCATGCTCTGGTTTCAGCCAGCCCAGCACCACGGTGCTGTCAGTAGTGTCAAGGATGTCCATCCTCTTTGGAGACGCCGGCTCTGCCGTGGCGATGATGGGATTGGTTATCTCAAAGGCCTCGCCCATGCCATGCTGGTTCTCTGCTGAGACCCTGAAGAAATACGGCACTCCCTCCAGGAGGTCCTGGATCCTCAGGATGTGCTGCTTGCAGTTGCCTCCAGACTGTGTCCATGTGCGGCGGCTAGCCTCACGCCTCTCCACAACATAGTGATGGATTCTCGCTCCGCCATCATTAAGAGGAGGCTCCCAGATGAGGGTGACGGTGCCTCTAGAGATCTCCTTGAAGGCCACGGCCTGCGGAGGTCCGGGCGTGTCCATCACCTTCACAGTAAAGGTGACGGCCTTGCTGCCACTGGCATTCTCCAGGGTCACGGTATACTTGCCGGTATCATTCCTGGAGCAGTTCTCAATGCTGAGAGAACTGAAGCCGTCTGAACTTGTGACCTCTGACTTGACTCCCAGCTCTCCTTCTTCCTTTACCCAGGTAGCCGTCGGGGCTGGCTTTCCTCTGAAGTTGACGCCAAGGTTAACTGAAGCTCCAGGTTTGACGATGTGTGTCTGCCTGAAGCTGGCGTCGATGTCCACCATTGGTGGCGTTTGCCTGTCAACGGCATGTGCTGGCTCGGGGATCTCCCGCTCCTCGCCACGGCCAATGTGATTTACGGCAGCCACTCTGAACCTGTACTCGCCGCCGGTCTGTAGAGAAGTCGCTGTGTAGTTTGTCTCTGCCACGAGCTCTTCGTTTACTCTCGTCCATTCCTCTTCTTCTCCCTTCGCCATCTCAATAATGTAACCCATGATCTCTATGCCACCATCATCGGCAGGTCGGGACCACTCCAGGCTGATGGAGGTGTTGGTGGAGTCGGACACACACACCACAGACGGAGCACAGGGAATGTCCTTGGGCTCGGCGGCTTTGATCGGTAAGGAAACGTTACTGGGAGCTCCCACGCCGGCATCGTTGGTGGCCATGACGCGGAACTCGTACTCCATATCCTCCGTCAGGTTGGGCACCTTGTGGGCACACTCTACAATGGGCTTCTTGGTGATCACCTTGTAGAACTTGACAGTCTTCTTCTCTCGTTTCTCCACGATGTAGGACTGAATGGGGTTACCTCCATCAGAGGTAGGAGCCATCCAGGACAGCGTGATGCTCTCACCGGTCATCTCCGTAGCATCAGGAGTGCCAGGAGCTTCAGGAGCAGCTAAGGGGAACACCGGGCATTAGAACAGGGTTTTCAAAGAAGAGAGAATACTAATCTTGCAGTTTACCGTGAGAATAATAAGAATAATAACTTGTGTTTAATTAGATCAGAATACATTATTACATCTTTGTGTGCTACAAGGCTGTCCAACTTACTGTATTGCATCTGTGCAATGACGGGAGTGGACTCCAGAGGTCTGCCCATACCGAACTTGTTCACAGCAGAGACCCTGAACTGGTACTCGTTGGTCTTGATGAGCTTGCTAGCATCGAAGGTGCACTCTGTACACTCGTCAGAGACCAATGCCCAGGAGATCTTGGCAGTCTCACGCTTCTCAATGAGGTAGTGTGTGATCTCTGAGCAGCCGTCGTTCTCCGGCTGGCTCCAGGACAGCGTACACTTTCCTTCCGAGATGTTGCTGAAGGTCATGGGTCCCACCGGCTCCCCGGGGGTGTCTGCAGTACAGAGGGGCATGGGTTAAAGCAGAAATACTTATAAAACAGGCCTGTACACACCAAGGGGGCACAAAACAACCCACAAACAAATACAAGACAAAATTCCAAACTGTGTACCTTGGACTTGAACAAGGATGTCCTGCTTTCTGTTTCCAGATCCATTGGTAGCCTCCACGGTGTAGAGACCGCGGTGTGTACGATCAGCGTCCCGGACAAACAGCGTGCTGGATCCAGCCACGTTGATGATGTCCATCATCTGTTTGGTAACCAACACACCGTCTCTGAACCAGACCACTTTAGGGGTAGGGCGTCCGGTGATGGTGGCTTTTAGCCGGATCTTGTCTCCTGCCTTCACTGTCAAACCCTCAAAGTACTCCGGACCAAACTCAATCAACGGAGAAGCTGGTTGATAGGAGATGGGAACGCATTAGTACAGAAAGTAACTTCAATCTTGAGTTATAATTAAGTCTACAGTTTATTTCATTACTCACCATTCTCGCTTCTGACCACGATCAAGCCTGAGGAGTTGGAGGGAGGGCTGACCACACCGATGGCGTTCCTGGCCGTCACTCTGAACTCGTAGCGCTCGTTCAGTGCCAGGCCGGTGACGGTATACTCGCATTCGTGCACGTCAGTCAGGTTGGCCTTGAACCAGCGGCCCTTGCCTTGGCGTTTCTCCAGGCTGTAGCTGGTGATCTTGCTGCCACCGTCCCGTTTGGGTGCGTCCCATTTCAGAGTCACCGAGTCACTGGTCACATCGGTGTAGTCGGGCTGGCCCGGAGGATCTGGAAGGCAGGAAATGCATCTTTAAACTTATTTTGGTCAAAGATTTTCATTCTATAATTGTGGCCGATACCCGGTACCCAATCATTTCAAATGTTTTATTTGAGAAGAAGCTGATAACCTTGAGTTTATGCTCACCTGAGGGTGAGGTATTCATAAACTAAACAACACAAGGTTTTTTACGATTTATTCTAGTAAAGTATATTTGGCCCGTGCCTCTTCTACTATTCTGAACAACAGTATTCTGATGTGAACCTGGACTCACCGACAGGGCTGACCGCCATGTTCAACTTGCTATGGTCACTCATTCGGCTGCAGCCGGCGTCGTTCTGGGCGTAGACCCGGAAGGAGTACTCAAGGCCTTCGATGAGCTCCGGGATCCTGTAGTCTGTCTCTTTGACCAGCACAGTGTTCACCTTCTGCCACATGATGCTGTTCTTCTCCCGCTTCTCCACATTGAAGCCATGGATGGGGCAACCCCCGTCGTAGATGGGCTGCTCCCACTGGATGGTCATGCCGTCGTTGGTAACATTGTACACCACGGGTTTACCGGGCGGGCCTGGAGGCCTGAACTGGTGCTTGGCAATGACGCTCTGTGAGACGAGAGGCTCACTGCTGCCGTATCTGTTCTCTGCACGCACTCTGAACTGGTACTGAATGCCCTTGATCAGGTTAGCGATCCGGTACTGGGTGTCCTCTACACTGGAGCAGGCCATCTTCCAGTCAGACTGGGAGGTGTCCTTCTTCTCAACGGTGTAGCAAGCAATGTCTCCGCCGCCATCGTCATTTGGTTCATCCCAGGAGATGGTGATGCTCTCAGCTCTCACTTCATCCAGGCGGATGGGACCAATTGGCTTAGATGGCGGTCCGAGTGTGATGACGTTAATGTGGAAGGATCTCCTGTTGACCCTGTTGTCCAGGGTCAGGGTGTATTTACCTTCATTCTCCTTCGTCACATTCTTAATATTCAGTGTGGCTTTGTTCTCCGTCTTCTTGAAGCGGATCTGGTCGCTCTCCTTTAGAGGCAGGTTGTCCTTCAGCCAGAGGATGGCAGGTTTGGGTTTACCTATGTAGGGCAGTTCGATGTGGACGTTGTGACCCAGACGGACACTGATGCGGCTTCCAGGGTACTCAGCAAGGCAGGCCTCAGGGGTGATAATGTAGTCGATGACCTTGATAGGACCCATCTCAACAAAGTCTCCCTGTCCCTTATCATTCCTGGCCGCCACTCTGAAGAACACTGTGGAGTGCTCCTTCAGTTTCTTCACCTCAAGCTCGCAATGTCGGCTGGTTCCTCCCAGAGACCATTCTTCGTCCTTCAGCTTCTGCTCAATGACGTATTCGGAGATGATGCTGCCACCATCGTAATCTGGCTTCAGCCACTGCAGGGTGACCGAGGTCTTGGAAGAATCCTTCATAGAAACCTCCTTGACCGGGCCAGGAGTCTCTGTGGCCTTCACAGGGTCCAAGGTGTCACAGGGATCGCCAACGCCATTCTCATTCTCCGCCATCACACGGAAGAAGTAGGAGGCCTTCTCAGAGAGGTCTTCCAGGGAGTATGTTGTTTCTGTGCATTTGCTGGTCACTGCAGAGTAGATCCTCTTGGAGGAGTCCTTCTTCTCTATGATGTAGTTTGTGATCTCAGCACCACCGTCGAGGAGTGGAGGCTCCCAGCAGAGAGTGAGCTTTCCACGAGTCACGTCCTTCAGGACCAGGTTCCTGCACTGAGCCGGGGTGTCCTGGACCTTCACGGACAGGGTCAGCGTTTTTGGCTCTCCCACACCATTCTCTATCTTCACTGTGTATTTTCCAGTGTCAAGCCTAGTCACCTCACGCATAACCAGCACGGTGTTGTTGTCGGAGTGGTGGAACTCGTATTTGGGGTTACTGTCGATGCATTCCTCTCCTTTGCTCCAGGAAGCGGTGGGAGCTGGTCGGCCCTTCAGAGGAACAGACAGCTCCACATCCTTACCGGCCTTCACGATGTAGTGAGTTCTCATGGCCACGTCAGGGTCGATTTGGGCCTCCTCTGTGAAAAGCATGGAGAAAATACAAAATCACACAGGGCCGGAGATATGTGTGCAGCAAAACATGCAGCCGGGTTCCTGAAGACAAGGTAAGCATGAAAGAAACTGCCTGTTCAATCACATTTCCAGAGTGATAGTACAGTTTTTGATGGATTACAATAGGTTTCAAGTCAAAGCCTACACATTTCTGTCAGGAAAACTTCTGCACATAATTGAATAAATCTTGGTTGAAGGGTGTAACATGAACCAAAGAAAACACATTTTAAGCAGTTTAGCTGTCCCTGAACGTAAATATGCAGGAGACACACTTCACAACACAAGTGATTTATTACCCAGGATGTCTTTAGCTTGCACAGCCTCGGTCATCTCTAGAGATTCTCCACGTCCGGCACAGTTCACAGCTGAGACCTTGAAGAAGTAGTTGACGTCTGGTTTCAAGTCGTGGACGATGTACTCAGTGGTCTTGACTTCTCCCTTGGCGGTGACCATGGCCCACTCTTCTTCTCCCTCAACAAGCTTCTCCAGCATGTAGCTGATCACCTCGCTGCCGCCATCCCATTCGGGCTTGGACCAGCCCAAGGTGATGGAGGTCTTGGTGGAGTCAACAACCTTCAGCTTGCAAGGCTCATCCGGAGTTTCTGTAAGGCAGGGCACATGTGTTTAGAAAGCTCATAACAAAGGGCTTTACGGATTAAAAAAACCCCAATAAAAGCACATTTGTGAACACTCACCAACAGGGTCCGCAGCCTTGTAGTAGTCGGAAACTTCAGAGAACGGTCCCTCTCCGGCCCTGTTGATGGCACACACTCGGTACTGGTACTCGTTTCCTTCTGTCAGGTGGTACACCATCTTCTTGATGTCTGCGATCGACTCTTTGTAAACCCGGATCCAGCGCAGGCTCTTCTTGTCACGCCTCTCCAGGTAGTATCCGGTCACCATGCTGCCACCGTCCACCCCCGGTTTGTTCCACTCCACCAACATGGTGGTCTTGGTGATGGTGTTCACCTCGGGAGTGTGAGGCTGCCCAGGAGTCACTGGAAAAAGGTAGAGAAGACAGGTTAGGACATGCAAATGATAAAATACCTATTTTGACCTATTTCTCCATAAAGGAAATTATTTTGAAACAAAACCGACTGTAGTGGCTGCAGATTAACGAATACCTTTTATGCAAGTAAGTAATATAAGTACGATTATTGTGATCTAAAAACATAAAGCAAGTAATACTGTTTCAATTATGTTAGGGTCTACATTTTTAACTATAATCTAGACAAGACTCAAGTTAGTTAAAATAAGAACAGTAGGGGTGTAACGGTTCACAGAAGTCACGGTTCGGTTCATACCTCGGTTTGGGGGTCACGGTTCGGTACGGTTTCGGTACAACAAGGAAAAGCAAAAAAAAGTCCCAAATGCATAATTTTTTTTTGCTGTTATTTATTTTTTAACAGTAGTGCAAGTTTTGGTATGAAAATAAGGAACTCTAACATTTGGAATCATTAACTGTACTACACAGTTAAGAACAAACCACACACAGTAACACACACACTCAGATGGCCAGATTATTTGTAATGGCTGATGTCAAACAAAAAGGTTCAATAAGCTACAACTAAAAAGAATGTCTTGAAAATATTAAAATAAATAATAAGAAAGTGTTTCAATCACAATCAATAAAAGGCAATACAGAACTGTATAACATCTCCTGATGTCAAAATATAAAATAAATACAATGATAAATATAAAACTAAATAAAATCTGTACCTTTAGGAGCAATGTCTAACATGTGTAATTAACTTGTGAGTGTGTGAGGCCATTATGCCTAACTAAAGGTACTCAAGCTTTACTCTATTTTCAAGTCTTCAAAAAGATGAGTTTGTCTACGTTGTCAGTAGTGAGGGCAGATCTGTTGGCGGTAACTATGTCACCTGCCGTCGAGAAAACCCTCTCGCTGGGGACTGAGACTGACTCGGAGGTGATGGAGCATGTTTGACGTGTTACCATTAGCATACCGCACTGCTGTAACAACGCCGACACACCGCCGACACACCGCCGACACACCGCCGACACACCGCCCTCAGTCACCCGATCCACAACTCGCTCCCCATCATTATTGTAGTCCACAGGGAACCCGAAATGTTCCCACACAGCTGATTTAAAAGAAGCAGGTGGGTCTTCTAGCTTCTGTGTGTTATCTGAACTCGCCATCTATGGCGATAGCTGCTAACTTTTCTTCTTCATGTATTGTGTTCGTTTTGTTGTGTTTTCTTCTTGATCTGTTATTTACGGGCGGCTGGCTTTTCGGCGCAATACCGCCCCCTGGATTATATATAGTGTAGTGGATAGGATACTGCCCTGAGTGACAGACTTGTTTCCCACTCGTAAACAAAAAAGGCGTATTCGGCGTGTGACTGCATGTGCCGAACCGTGACGTCCGAACCGTGACGGTACGGGAACGGATACCGTTACACCCCTAAAGAACAGTCTTTATTACTAAAACTCAAAGAGCTATTCAACTGAAACTCTGTTATTCACATGATCACAAAACTTACCGAAGGCGTTCTTGGCGATGACGGGCTCTGACACCAGCGCCTCTCCTACTCCGAACTTGTTCACGGCCATGACGCGGAACACGTACTCATTTCCACGCACCAGCTTCCCAACGCAGGCGTAGGCCTCCTCTTGGCAGTCCGACACGGTGGACCAAACCAGGCGGCTGGTCTCACGTCGCTCCACGATGTAGTGCGTCACCGGGAAGCCTCCCTGGTCCGGCTCGGGCACCGGCTCCCAGCTGAACATTATCTTGTCCGCCGTGACAGAGTTGAAGTTGATGAGGCCGGCTGGGGGTCCGGGTTTGTCTACAGGAGGAGAAATAACATGAATGAGGTGTCCCCTTGCCTGAAGTGTGTCCTAAAGGTGTTAGTGCATGTAAATGGTCAGCAAAGGCTAAATTCCCTGTGATCCTCAAGAGGGAGTTTCTCTCCAACACCCCCCCCCCCCCACCGGAATTTCCTCCATTGGCGGTGGTGGCGAAGTCCATAGGGACTAGGTTTGGCTTGTCGCCTATCACAGTGCACTGATATTTGTTACTAATTGTAAAGTACTTAATCATCACTGTACCCTGTATGCCAGGGCAGGTCTGCCTTCACTAACTGTACGGAGGCTCAGTCATTGGTACATGTTCATCTACAAAGCCACGTTGGGTAAACTACCATCTTATATCTGCTCTCTGATCACACGGAGAGTTGCAACTAGCTATTGCCTGAGATCTCCAGCCGGCCAGCTAACCAATCAGAGCAGACTGGGCTCTGGTTTCAGGCAGTATGAGAAAAATAAAGAGCTTTTTGAACATTAAAACATGGAAACATGTCTAAGGAAAGTGGGTTTGTGTAATCACCCAGGATCTGTATCCTGATGTTGGCGGTCGCTGAGCCCAGAATGTTCTTGATCTTGATCTCATAGGATCCGCTGTCGAAGCGTGAGGCGTCCTTGATTAGAATGGCGGTGGAGTCAGTGGTGCTCTCCACCGACAGCGTGGAGGTTAGCAGCAGCTCCTTCCCGTCCTTCAGCCACTCAATGCTGGGCAGCAGCTGGGCCACGATGCCCACCCGCAGCTTCACAGGGGACCCGGCTTTGTACTGAACCACGTCCAGGAACTCTGGAGGGAGGTCGATGGCCGGGGCACCTGAGGAGGCAAGAGGCAAAGGTCAAAAGGTGCAAAGAAAAAAAAAGTCTCCGACTCCTCCGTCATTGCAGCATATAATATACCTTATGTTTATTTATTTATTTGTATTTTTGTATTTTATTGCATGGTTGGAGGAGCTCGGGTCAGAAGAATTGCATTGCCATTTCTACACTGTAGCTTATTTGCATATGACAATAACACCTTAGAATGTTGAATCTCAGATAAAAACAAACATATGTGAAATAAATGTTATGTCATAGGAAGTCTCACCGCAGGTATCCACGCAGGTGACGGGGCCGGCGATGAGCGACGGGTTGCTGACGGAGCCCACGGCGTTCTTAGCGTAAACTCTGAACTCGTAGGCCTCGTCCTTGTTGAGGCCGGAGACGGTGAAGCCCATCTCGATGATATTGGTGAAGTTGGCCTTCACCCAGCGGCCGCTTCCAGTGTCGCGCCGCTCCACACTGTAACCTGTGATCTTGCTGCCGCCGTCGTACGGAGGCCGCTGCCACACCAGGCTCACAGAGTTCTTGGTCACCTCGGTGACATGCACGTTAGCCGGGGGCTCTGCGACATTAAAGAGGGAAATATGTTCATGAAATCAGACCTAAAATTCGTGAAGTCAGCTGTTTTACCCTGGGTACCCAAAAACCTGCTGCCGGCTATCTTTAAGAAAGAAAGACGTCAATGTATATATATTTTACTATTTATGTTATTATTTTATAATTATTGGTGTTCAGTGTCAGATTATTTTGCTAACATAGAAGATTTTTTTAATTATTAGTGTGGTTTAGTGTCCCAAATGCTTACTGATAAGCCCCTCATTTTGTTGTAAAATGACACATAAAGCTTTGAAGCAGTTCTAAATGTAAATTTGAACTTCCCAACAGCCAAAAAACATATAATTCAATACCAAAATCATCAAAATGGATACAGTGCTTAACATTTGCTTAACAAGGTTTGAATTTATACTGCAGCGAAACCAGGAGAACAGGAAACACTCACCGCAGGCGTCAATGGCCAGCACCTCCTCCGAGGTCTTGCTCATCTTCCCGATGCCGGCGGCGTTCTCCGCAGACACCTTGAACTCGTAGATGAGTCCGGCGCATATGTTGGTGACGCGCCACTGGTTTCCGGAGATGGCCGTCTTGTTGACCTTCTGCCAGAGGATGCTGCTCCTCTCCTTCATCTGCACGTGGTATCCGATCACCGCGCTTCCGCCGTCGTTGACGGGCTCGTTCCAGCACACCGTCAGACTTTCACGGGACACAAAGCTGAACCACGGCGTGGAAGGAGGCCCAGGGAAAGCTGCAGGAGAGGACAGCGTTAGTGTTTACTCAGCAACAACCAAAAAGCATGCAATCACCCTGTGCACCTTATTATAGCTTTAGAAAAATCGATTTATCTAGCACACTTACTGTACGGCAGCTTGATCATGATGGGCTTGGTATCGATGTGGTCGCTGATGCCATAGCGGTTCTGGGCCCTGATCCTGAACTGGTACTCCTCGCCCTTTGTGAGTTTGGTGGCCTTGATGGCGCTGCGAGCGATGCTGGTGGACACCTCGGTCCAGTTGGGGGTGCTGGTCTGACGCCTCATGACGGTGTAGTTGGTGACGGGACTGCCGCCGTCGTACTCGGGACACGCCCATTTCAGACAGACTGTGGTCTCGCCAATCTCTCCCACCTCCACCGGGCCAATCGGGGGCCCGGGGCGGTCCAGGACCACGAAGATGAGGAAGATCTTGGTGGTGCCACCAGCGTTGGAGGCGGTGACTTCGTACCTGCCGGCGTCGCTCGAGATGCTTTCGTTCAGGGTGATGATCAGACTGTCGGGGGTGACTTCCGTCAGCAGCCTCTTGGAAGCCTTAATCTGTATGTTGTTCTTCGACATGGTGACCTTGGGAGTGGGCCTGCCGCTGAGAGGAAGCTCAAAGGTCAGGTCCGATCCAGCTTTCACATAAACCGTGTTCTTAGGGTAGTTCTTCAGGTCAAACTCTGGAGCCTCTGTGGAGAACATGAGACAGCAAGGAGGTGAGTAATGTCAGCTTCATAGTGGAAAACTGTACAAATATATCAAATTGTTTACAGGGACAATAAATGACTAAGATCAGCACGTGAAGTGAAGACAGTACCGTGTATTTCCTTGACGATGACGGGTACGATCATCTCCTTGGCTTCGCTAAGGCCGGCGTGGTTCTCTGCACGCACTCTGAAGTAGTACTCGCCACACTCCCTCAGGCTCTTGATGGTGTGGTTGAGGGTCTTTACCGTGGCACACTTCACCCACTTGGTCTGTCCCTTCTCCAGGGCGTCAATGAGGTAACCCGTGACTCTGCTGCCGCCGTCGTACTCTGGACGTGTCCAGGCAATCGTTACGCTGTCCTTGGTGACGTTTGCAACTCCAAGTTTCGTGGGAATGCTTGGCACCTCTGTAACAGAGCACAGCACAATTTATGAAGCATGCATTGCAAAAGTTTGTATATATTACCTACATAGAGGTGAAAAGAACAATTATTTTCATTATGGATTCATATGCTAACTAATGGTTTGATCTAAATAAAGTGATTTATTTGTTTATTCTATTTATTCATTTATTTAACAGGGACAGTGCACATTAATTGACATTCCTGTAAATGTGCCAGAGTTAGCCAAGCGGCTACGTATAGAATATGGTAACATGTCCATCTCAGTTTCTCAAAGGACAAGGTGATGGTGTTTAAAAGACTAAATATATTATTAAAATAAAACTGAAAAAAGCAGCAAAGCTGCAGAACTGAGAGGCTGGAAACAGCATATAGAGACATCTCTACAGGAAACATTACTTTCCATTTTCCAAAAACTGTAAAATTATTTTCCTGTCATTTTCAAATGCCTTATTTCGTAAAACAACAGTACACAACTCAAAGATATGAGATATTATATTCGTTGGTTTTTAAAGATATAAAACAGAGAAAAGGAGAAAATCCGTTAGCATTTACGCTTCGAGTTAAATAAATGTTTTCAAGTGTCCAAATATAATCTCCATATTTGAAGGCATGAAAACAACATTTCTGCATGGAAATTATTATTTGCAGCTCTGAACTAAATGCGAAAGTCAGTTCATATGTTACCTGTGATCTTGGTTCCAGCCTTGGCCTCCTGAGAGACGCCCAAACCGTGCTCGTTCTCCCCGATGACTCTGAAGTAGTACATGGCGCCCTCTTGCAGGTCCTCCACCTTGTATGTTAGCACGTGGCAGTTGCTGGTCACAGTGACCCAAGCCTTCTTACTGGCCTCTCGTTTTTCAACGTAGTAGGCCTTCACCGCGTCCCCACCATCGTTCTCTGGAGCTTCCCAGTTGAGGGTCGCAGAGTCCCTGGTAACTGCTGACACTTTGACATTGACCGGGGGTCCAGGAGAGTCCAGCACCTTGACCACCATGGGCAATGTTGCTGTTCCCAGCGAGGATTCAATAGTAACGCAGTATTCGCCCGAGTCATTCCTGGTGGCCTTCTCAAGGGTGAGTGAAGTACTGGATTCTGTGGATTCAATGGTTCCTCTGATCTTCAGATCAACACCCTCCTTGGCCCACGCCACTGATGGCACAGGTTTGCCCTTGAATGGTACCTTGAGAGTGAATGCTGTTCCATGCTTGACCATGAGTACTTTACGCAGCTCAATGTCAACGTCAAACGATGGCTCTGTGGTTCTGTCCATGGCTGTAGCTGGATCTGAGTACAGGCTGCGTGTACTGCTGCCAACTTTGTTTATTGCCTTGACACAGAATTCATATTCTGTATCTGTCTTCAGTCCGCTGATGGTGAACTCCAAGCTCTTGGTAAGAGGGATGGCTTCAACCCATCTTGCCAGTTCCTCTGGGGATTCAGGTACCTCCTCTTCCTCCTCCTCATACTCATATTCTTCCTCCTCTTCTTCTGGCACCTCTGGCTCTGGTTTGTGGACATACTCTCTGTATTCTACAGTGTATCCAAGGACAGCAGCGCCACCATCATCTCGTGGTGGTTTCCAGACAATGGACACACTGTCCTTATTTGAAGTCACCGTCTTCGGCTTGGTTGGGCGAGAGGGAACAACCAGAGCATCCAAGGCTCTGAATGTGGCGGATTGTTCACTGGGAGGACTCAGACCAGCAGCGTTTTCAGCCAAGACTCTGAAGTCGTACTCACAACCCTTGCGCAGTTTGGTTGCTACTGTGGTACATTCAACAACTAGATCTCTGTTCACACGGACCCAATGCATGCCGGTCTTCTCACGGCGCTCAATCACGTATCCAGTGACGGGGCTGCCTCCATTGCTGGCTGGCTTGCACCAGGTGAGGGTCATTGTAGTTCCAGTAATGTCAGTGACATCCACACCAGTTGGAGCAGAGGCAAATGTGTATGGATCTGTAATCATCACAGCATCACTGTCCAGAGTCTCTCCACGGCCGTGCTTGTTGACGGCCAAAACCCTGAAGATGTATTCGTTGCCCTTGAGCAGTCCTGTGACTTTGACGTATGTTTTTGTGACTTCCGCCTCCACCACTGTCCAGGCCAAACGGCTGGTCTCACGCTTCTCAACAACATAATGTGTGATGTCAGCCCCGCCGGCTTCCTGAGGAGGACCCCAGGACAGATCGCATGCCTCGGCTGTGAGACCTGTGATCTGCAGAGGTCCTGCTGCCGGTCCAGGCTTATCCAGAATCACACAGTCTATTGGCACGGCGACTGTGCCACCAATATTCTTCAGAGTGAGAACATACTGCCCAGAATCTCTTCTGACGCTGTCCTTCACAATGAGGCAAGTGCTGGTATCTGTTGAAACAATCTGGATCCTGGCTCTCAGCTCAATCTCTTTGCCATCCTTGGTCCAGGAAATGAGAGGGGCGGGACGTCCAGCAAGGTCAGCGTTAATCTTCAGAGTCTCTCCTGCTTTCACAAGCAATGATTCTCTGTACTTGACATCAATCATTATTCTTGGTGGATCCACATCTGCCTTGACAGTGATGGGACCGGTGGTGTCTGACGGTCCACTGAACAATCCAGCTGCATTCTTAGCAATGACCCGGAAGTCATACTGGCTGTCCTCTGTAAGGCCTGTCGCGTCATAGTGGGTCTCAGGCACATTGGTGAAGTTGCATCTGGTCCAGCGTCCTTCTGGAAGATCTCTGCGCTCAATGCTGTAGCCAGTAACCTTGGCTCCTCCATCATACTCTGGCTTCTCCCAGGACAAGGTGACAGATGTTCTGGTGACAGCAGTGACCTCAGGTGTGCCGGGAGGATCACATGGATCTCTGGCTGCTACACCTTCACAGGCCTTGCTGACTTTACCAATGCCAGCAATATTTTCAGCATAGACACGGTACTCATACATCATGCCTTCTTCAATGCCATTGACTTTGTATTCTGTTTCTTTGATCATTCCTCTATTCAACTTTGACCAAATGATGCTAGTGCGCTCTTTCCTCTCCAGGTGGTAGCCCACAACAGGGCTGCCGCCGTCATTGACTGGCTCATTCCAGGTCACCAGCATGTAGGACTTGGTGGCCAACTTCACAATAGGTGTAGAGGGAGGTCCAGGCTGTTTGAAGTCGTACTGAGCAGTGATTCCCGGTGTATCCAGATATCCACTCTTGCCATAACGGTTGACAGCATAGATGCGGAATTGGTATTCTGCTCCATGTGTCAGGCGGCCAGCCTTGAAAGATGTTCTAGCAACATTACTTGCGACCATTTGCCATTCTTGTGTGTTTGTGTCTCTCTTCTCTACAATGTAGTTACTGATGGTGCAGCCACCATCATACTCTGGTAGAGACCAGGACAGTGTGATGCTGTCTGATGTCACCGCATCCAACTTAAAAGCTTTAGGTGGACTTGGTTTATCAAGGACAACCACTCCAATATCTGCTGTGACAGTTCCTCCTGTGTTTGCAAGGGTGATCTCATACTTGCCAACGTGTTCTCTGCAAGCTTCTTTGAGGATAATTTTGGATGAGGTTGCTGTGTTCAGGATGGTCACTGCCGATGTTTGCTTCAAAGGAAGGCCGTCCTTCTTCCAGGATACAACAGGCTTTGGTCTGCCTCTCACTGGAACCTCGAGGGTGAGGTCGCCTCCAGCCTTCACACTGTATGTGTTAAACAATAAGTGGAGGGATGGTTCAATTGCAACATCCTTTGCAACCACAGGCAAGCCAAGATCCTTTGGCTCGCTCTTTCCCTTTTCATTGATTGCAATCACTCTGAATAGATAGGCTTCATTAGGACTCAGATTAGGAACGGTGGCTTCAGTCACCTTGACTGTGCACGCTGTGCCCCATTTATCTCCACTCTTAGGCTTGAATTCTACATTGTAGCACATTACTTTGCTTCCACCATCATGAGCAGGTTTGTCCCATACCAGAGTCACACTGGTCTTAGTCTGATCTACAAGAGTAACCTTGTTCGGTGGCAGCGGTACCTCAGACACCTTGATTTCTTTGGTTTCTACCGCCTGTCCCTGGCCATATTTATTAACGGCGCAGACTCTGAAGTAGAAAATGCCACCTTCAGGCAATTCCTCAATCTTGAATGAGTTTGTCAAGCAGTTGCTGGTAACAGTAGTGTATGCCTTCCTGACAGACTCTCTCTTCTCAACAATGTAGTTTGTGATTTTAGAGCCTCCATCAGTGAGGGGTGTATCCCAGGCAAGAGTCACTGAATCCTTCTTGAGCTCCTTAACTGCGAAGCTTTGTGGTGCACTCGGTGTGTCCAAAATTCTCACTGCAACAATGGCAGACTTTTCACCACTGCTGTTCTCCAGTGTCAGTGAGTATTTTCCACTGTCAAAGCGATTAACATTGTCAATGACAAGCATGGTGTAAGAGCTGGTGGTGTCAATAGCAGCACGGTCGGTGAGGGCACCATCAACCTTCTCCCACTTCACGGAAGGTTCAGGCCGTCCTCTAATGGTAACAAACAGACGCAGAGTTCCTCCTGCACGAACAGAAACCACCTTTCTGAGATCAGCGTCCAGCTCAATCTCTGGTGCTTCCACCCGGTCAGAAGTGACCACAGTACCGTGGAAGTTAGCAGCCTCGCCCACTCCCTCTGAGTTGATGGCACAGACACGGAACTGGTACTCTCCACCTTCCTTCACGTCTGTGATAGTGAGCTTAGTGGCTTGTGTGCCAGTGGGTGGAGTGCACATGGTCCATTCCTTTACAACTGGTGCCTCTATGGCTGGCGCTACTTCTGCCTCCTCGTCTTCTTCAGGCTCTGGTGTGTACTCCCGCATTTCCACAATGTAACCCTTTACGTAGGCACCACCATCAAAGTCAGGTTTGCCCCAGGTCAGGGACACAGAAGACTTGGTGTAGTCTGTCACCTTAGGATGATGTGGCGGTCCAGGTGGTGTGAGGGAATCACAAGCTCTGTAGAGCAGGGACAACTCACTGAGGTCTCCCATTCCAGCCTCGTTCTCAGCTGCAACACGGAACTCGTAGAAGTGGTCCGTCATCAGACCTGTGACTTTGAAGTGGTTGTCGGTCAGCTTTTGTCTGTTGCATTTTGTCCACCTTACACTATCCTTGTCACGCTTTTCAAGGTGGAAGGTGTCAATTTCAGCTCCACCACTCTGCTCTGGAGGAGTCCAAGTCAGAACAATAGAGTCCTTTGTAATCTGACTTCCTTCTGGAGTTCCAGGAGCACTGGGGGGCTTGTAAGGATTGCGTGCAATGATGGGTTCACTCTCAAGACAATCTCCAACACCATATTTGTTGACTGCCTTGACTCTGAAAATGTATTCATTTCCAGGGAGCAGATTTTTTAGTTTATAGAATGTACCCTTTACACTCTGTGCAGCTACTGTCCAGGACAACCTGCTGGTCTCTCTCTTCTCCAAGATATAGTGAGTGATGCTAGCCCCACCATCTAGAGTTGGTTCAGACCAGGCAAGGGTGCACCTGTCAGACATGATTCCTGTCACTGTCATGGGTCCAGGGGGTGGACCTGGTTTATCAAGGACTTTGACAGTGATAGGGAAGGTTTTTGTGCCGCCTGGATTTTTGAGGACGAGGTCATAGTGGCCACTGTCAAGCTTGGTGACATCTTTAATCGTAATGGCTGTACGTTTCTGTGTAGTCTTCACTTCAATGCGCAGGGCTTTTGGCATTTCCTTACCCTCTTTTAGCCAGGCAACATCAGGAATTGGTTTTCCATATATGTCTGCATCAAGAACCAAGTGTTCACCTGCATTGATAACAATGGCATCCTTGTATTTGGGATCCATTGAGGCCCTTGGTGGTTCAATTTCATCAGTAGCAGTAATAGGTCCAGAGCTGTCGGATGGCTCACTGAAGACTCCGGCTGCATTTCTTGCAGTAACTCTAAATTCATATTGCTCGCTCTCAGTCAGGCCAGTGACGGTGTACTCAGTCTCCACTATATTTGTGAAATTAGCTCTGACCCAGCGCTTCTCATCGGAGGCAAGATCTTTCCTTTCCACAATATATCCATTCACTTTGCTGCCACCATCATACTCAGGCTTGGTCCACTTAATCTTTATTATGGTCTTAGAGATAGAAACGGCTTCAGGAGCACCAGGAGGATCACATGGGTCACGAGCAACAAAGGACTCAGACGCTTTACTGCATCTGCCAATGCCAACAATATTTTCACCATACACTCTGAATTCATATCCAATACCCTCCTCAAGATTGCTGATCCTGAACTGAGTATCAGTGATAAGAGTCTTGTTCAGTTTGTTCCACATGATGCTGCTTCTCTCCTTGCTTTCTAGATGGTACCCAATGACTGTACTTCCACCATCATTAACAGGCTCATTCCACTCAATGATCATCATTTCCTTTGTTGCAGATTGGACACGTGGTGTTCCTGGAGGCCCTGGTGGTTTGTATGGATATTGAACCACGATGGACTTTGAATCCAGGGATGAACCCTTTCCATATCTGTTTTCAGCTATGATTCTGAACTGGTATTCTGCACCAGTCTTCAGCTTAGGGATCTTTATTGCTGTTCTTGCAAGCTGTGTGGTGACTGACTGCCATGTTTGGGTAGTGGTGTCTCTCTTTTCCACGATATAGCTCTTTACCTGGCATCCACCCATGTACTCTGGTGGATCCCATGCAAGGTGGACAAAGGTGTTGCTCACTTCTACAACCTTCACCGGACCTTTAGGAGGACCAGGCTTGTCAAGGACAATTATAGACAAATCCTGATTGATGGTGTTGACATTATTGCTTGCTTGTATGGAATATCTGCCAAAGTCCTCCTTGCATGCTTCAGTAATTTTAATCCCAATTATTGTTGGTGTGTTTATCACATTGACTCTTGATGTCGCATTAAAAGACAGACCGTCCTTGGTCCAGGATACTTGAGGTTTGGGTCTGCCAAGCAACGGGAACTCCAACCTCAGGTCTTTTCCAGCTAACACACTGTAGGTGTTGAATTGCATCTTAATACTTGGCTCCATGGTCATGTCACTGGCAACAATGGGCGCAGCAAGAGCAATTGGCTCACTCTTTCCCTTCTCATTGTAAGCAATGACCTGGAAGAAGTATTCTGCTCCTGATGTGAGGCCTTTGACTGTGCCGTCACATGTCTTTGTATTTGTTGCGACTCCCCACTTGTCTGTACCCTTGGGTTGCATCTCAATCAGGTAGCCACCTATTCTACTGCCTCCATCATGCTCAGGCTTCTCCCAGGCCAGAGAGACTGTGGCTTTGGTGACATCAGTGATAGTGATTTTTCCAACAGGCATTGGTACCTCGGAGGCCTTGAAAGCTGCCTTTGTTTCAATAGACGAGCCAGTTCCGAAATCATTCTCAGCCATGACTCTGAAGTAGTACAAGGCACCTTCAATCAAGTTGTCCACTTTGAAGGTTGTTGATGTGCATTTTGTTGACACATTTGCATATGCCTTTCTGGTTGATTCACGTTTGTCGATGACATAGTTCTTGATTTTGGAACCTCCATCAATCAGTGGGGCCTCCCATACAAGAGTGACAGAGTCCTTTCTAATGTCTTGAACAGCGAGTTTCAGTGGGGCGCTGGGTGTATCCAGTACTTTAACCGAAACAATCTCAGACACAGTCCCACTGCTGTTGGTCAGACTCAAGGAGTATTTTCCAGAGTCATTCCTGTCACATGAGTCAATGGACAACTGTGTGAAGTTCAGAGCTTTCTCAACCACCGCTTTTTCAGTCAAGTCTCCCTCATCCTTAGTCCACTTAACCTCAGGTGTTGGCCTGCCCTTGAATGGAATATGGATTCTAACAGATCCACCAGCTTTCACGATGATGCCCTTCCTTAGCTCTGAGTCAAGCATGATTAGAGGTGACTCCACCCTTTCCTCTGGTTTAGCTGTTCCAGAAAGAGATGCTGGCTCACCAACTCCCAGTTTGTTCAGAGCACACACCTGGATTTTGTATTCCTGACCCTCAGTCAGTTTGGTAATTTCATATTTGTTGACACGCAGGCCAGTAGGGGGAGTAACCATGGTCCATTCTTCCTCTTCAGCCTTGCAGACTTCAACAATGTATCCTTGGATTTCACTGCCACCATCAGACAGTGGCTTACCCCAGGACACTGAAATAGAGCTCTTTGTGGAGTCACTTACATTCACATATGCCGGTGCACCAGGTTTGTACTTGGGGTCACTGGCCTTGTAGTATGGAGTTGGGAGGCTTGGCACTCCTGCTCCAACAACATTCTCAGCTGTGACTCTGAACTCATATTCATGGCCAGAGGTTAGGCCTGTAACTCTGAAGGACAGATCAGTGACCTTCTGTCGGTTGCATCTAGTCCACTTGATGCCCTGCCGGTCCTTCTTTTCAACAATGTAATTGGTAATCTCACTGCCTCCTTCGGTGTCAGGGGCTAACCAAGAGACGGTCATGCCATCATGTGCAATGTTGGTTACTTCCTCCATGTGAGGTTGACCAGGAGCAATAAATGGAGTCTTCATAATGGCTGCACTAGACAGCAGTGGTTCACTGATACCATAACTGTTAACCGCCATGACACGGAACATGTACTCATTGCCTTCCAGTAAATTGGTGACTTTGTAGCATGTGTGTTCACAGCTGTTAGAAACAATAGTCCAAGCGAGGCGGCTGGTCTCTCTTCTCTCGATGAGATACTTTTTAATAGGACTACCTCCATCATGTAGAGGGGCACGCCAGGCCAGTGTGCATCTATTTTCAGCTACTCCCGCGATGTGAAGGGGTCCTTCACATTGGCTGGGCCTGTCCAGGACCACCACCTTGAATGGAACAGTTTCACTGCCAGCGCAGTTTGTCAGCTGAAGAGTGTAATCTCCACCATCAACTCTGATAGAGTCCTTAATTATAATCATGGCATGGTTTTCTGTGTTCTTTATTTCCAGTCTGAGTGTATTCTCGATTGGTTTTTCACCCTTAAACCACTGGATTGTAGGGGCTGGCTTGCCAGAGACATCTGCGTCTAGCTTGAATGTCTCTCCGGCATTGATGATGATGGTCTTGGTGAATGCAGGGTCGATGGAGAATTTGGGTGCCTCAAACTCATCACTTACAGTGATCGGTCCACTGTTGTAGGATGGCTTACTGACAGTGCCTACAGCATTTTTGGCAATGACTCTAAAGTCATACTGGGCATTTTCAGTCAGACCAGTGACAGTGAACTTGGTCTCAATCACATTAGTGAAGTTTGCCCTTACCCACCTGCCCTCTGGCAGATCACGCCTCTCCACGGTATAGCCGGTGATATTACTGCCACCATCATATTCTGGTTTAGTCCATTGGATGAAGATGGTGTCTTTGGTCACATGGATGGCCTCTGGTGTGCCAGGAGGATCACATGGGTCACGTGCAACACAGCCCTCTGAGAGCTTACTGCACCTTCCAATGCCAACAATATTCTCAGCATAAACTCTGTATTCATACTCAATACTCTCCTCCAAGGGGTAACTCTTGAAAATAGGCTCATGGATTAGTGTCTTGTTGATCTTGATCCAGAGAATACTGTTCCTCTCCTTCCTCTCGAGATGGTATCCAAGGACAGGACTGCCTCCATCTACGACAGGCTCGTTCCACTCAACAATCTGGTGGTCCCGAGAGAGGGAGGAGACGAAGGGGGTGCCTGATGGACCTGGCTCTTTGTATGGGTACTTAGCGACCACGGCGGGTGAATCCAGACCGTGACTCTTGCCGTAGCGGTTCTGGGCAATGATCCTGAACTGGTACTCAGATCCAGTCTTCAGTCTAGGCACTTTGATGGTGGTTCTTGCCCAGTTGTTGCTCACATTTTCCCAAGATGTGGTAGTAGTATCTCTCTTCTGTACAATGTAGTTTGAAATCTCGCAGCCACCATTGTGTTTTGGTGGATCCCATGAAAGAGTGATACTCTGTGTTGTAATTTCATCGAACCTCACAGGGCCAGATGGAGGGCCGGGTTTGTCAAGTACAATGATTTCAAGGGATGTGTCCTTCTTTCCTGCTGAGTTAACAAGATTTATACTGTACATGCCACCATCATCACCAGCGGCCTCCTTAATGCTCAGTGTTGTATGTGTTGGTGAGTTGAGAATGTTGACTCTGGTAGTGAACTTCAAAGAAGCCCCATCTTTACTCCATAATACTTTTGGTTTGGGTCGTCCATAGATGGGAACGTCAACACTTAGGTCTTTGCCCACAAGGACACTGTAGCTGCTGAATGCTGGTCGAACTTCAGGCTCAAAGACTAGGTCTGTGGTCATCACTGGACCAGAAAGGACTTTGGGGTCACTTTTTCCCTTATCGTTGATTGCTGTGACTCTGAACAGATACTCATCTCCAGGGTTCAGTTTGGTAACAGTAGTCTCCATTGTCTTAAATGTGTTAACACCATTCCACTTCTCCTGGCCCTTGAGCTGCACCTCAAGCAGATAATGAATCACTCTGCTGCCACCATCATACTCTGGCTTCTCCCAGGCCAGAGAGATGCTTGTTTTGGTCTGATCTGTAACAATCAAGTTCTTTGGAGTCTGGGGCACCTCTGAGACCTTAAGAGGGTCAACAGTTGTGGCAGGCAGGCCGACACCATGTCCGTTCTCAGCAAGGACTCGGAAGTAGTAACTGCAGCCCTCCTGGAGCGGCTCAATCTTCCACGAAAGCTTGTGACAATTTGTTGCAACTGCAGCATATGTCTTACGTGTACTTTCTCTCTTTTCAATAACATAATTCTTGACCTTGGACCCGCCATCCAACAGAGGTGACTCCCATTCCAGTGTGACTGACTGGTTTGTAATTTCTTTCACTTTCAAAGCAACAGGAGCACTGGGTGTGTCGAGAACACGGACAACAACAAATGCAGATTTGGTTCCGCTGGCGTTCTCTGCAGTGATGGTGTATTTTCCACTGTCATTTCTGCTCATCTTGTCGATGACAAGGGATGAGTAACTGCTGGTCACCTCGACCTGAGCCGTCTCCTTAAGTGCAGCTTCATCTTTGTCCCAAGTGATGGTAGGAGTGGGCCTTCCCTTGATGGGTATGAACAGTCTAAGGGAAGCTCCAGCTTTAATGGTCACAATCTTTCTCAGTTCTGCGTCAATGTCAAGGTCTGGCTCCTCTGCCCTGTCCTGTGCAACGACAGCTCCAGAGACATCAGCAGGCTCACCAACTCCAACTTTGTTAATAGCACAAACTCTAAACTTGTATGCCTGGTTTTCCTTCAGGTTTGCAACTTCATACTTTGTCTTCTTGATTCCAGTGGCTGGTGTGCACATTGTCCATTGCTCGGCAGGGGCATCTGTGGCAGTGGCCTCAGCAGGAGCCTCCGCTGGCAATGCTGACTCTGTGGTGGTGCAGCATTCAACAATGTATCCCTCAATGGTACAGCCTCCATCACAGGCAGGCTTGCTCCATGACAGGAACACTGATGTTTTAGATGTGTCAGTCACCTTTGGATTGTGTGGTGGGCCGGGCCTGAAGATGGGATCGAGAGATCTGAAGTAAACAGTCGGGGAGCTTGGCTCTCCAGCACCTACAGCATTCTCAGCTGCAACTCTGAATTCATAACAATGGCCTTCCAAGAGTCCAGGGACCTTGAAAGTCAAGTCAGTGACTGTTTTCCTGTTGCATCTGGTCCATCTGACACCTTCCTTGTCATGTTTCTCAATTATGTATCCGGTGATAGGACTGCCTCCATCCTCAGAAGGAGCCTCCCAGGTCAGTATCATCGAATCTTTTCTAATATCTGAAACTTCCAAGCTCTTTGGTGTTCCAGGGGCTGCATATGGATCCTTGATTGTGACAGCATCAGACTCCAGTGGTGCACCAACCCCATACTGGTTGACAGCATGGACTCTGAAGATGTACTCGTTTCCTTCCAGCAGCTTAGTAATCTTCAAAAAGATGGTCTCCACATTTGAGTCGACAACAGTCCAGACTAGCCTGCTTGTCTCTCTCCTCTTCACAATGTAGTGAGAGATCTTGCTGCCACCATCTTGCACTGGAGCTTTCCATGAAAGGCAGCACCGATCTATGCTTATTCCTGTTATTACAAGAGGTCCCTGTGGTTCTCCAGGTTTATCTAGAACAACAACATTGACCTCTACTGCTTTTTCTCCTCCTGGATTCTTCAGCAGCAGAATGTATTTGCCTCCATCTGTAAGTTTGGCTTCCTTAAAAGATATATAAGCTTTGGTGGGTGTGTTCTTAATTTCTCTATGAATAGTGTTGCCCAGTTCATTCTCTCCCATCATCCATTGGATAGAGGGCAATGGTTTTCCATGAACATCCGCATCAATCTTGAAGTTGTCTCCAGCATTGACCACAATAGTCTTTGTGTACTCTGGGTCTATGCTAACGCTTGGGGGTTCAATCTCATCCTTGGCAGTGATGGGGCCAGTGCTGTAAGAGGGCATACTGAAAACACCAGCAGCATTTCTGGCAATAACACGGAACTCATACTGGCTGTCCTGCACAAGTCCAGTTGCAACGTATTCAGTCTCAATGACGTTGGTGAAGTTAGCCTTCAGCCAGCGACCTTCAGGAAGCTCCTTCTTTTCCACAATGTAGCCAGTGACCTTTGAACCACCATCATATTCAGGCTTATTCCAAACGATAGTAATGGAGTCCTTTCCGATCTGTGTCGCCTCTGGGGTGCCAGGGGGATCACAAGGATCTCTGGCAATACGTCCCTCAGACACTTTGCTCATTTTTCCTATTCCAACAATGTTTTCAGCATAAACTCTGTATTCATACTCCATACCTGGTTCAAGATCACTGGTCTTGAAGGTTTGGTCAGTAATCAGAGACTTGTTCAGTTTCACCCACATGATGCTGTTTCTCTCCTTGCGGTCGAGATGGTAGCCTAAGATTGTGCTTCCACCATCATTCACAGGTTCATTCCAGGCCACCACCATGCTGTCCTTGGTGCAGACTGCAATGTTTGGTGTTCCTGGGGGTCCTGGGAGCTTGTATGGGTATTGAGCCACAATACACCCTGAGAGAAGAGCAGGGCCTTTTCCATATCTGTTTTCTGCTGTTATTCTAAACTGATACTCAGAGCCAGTCTTCAACCTGCCTGCCTTAATTTTGGTTCTTGCGAGATTTGGAGATACAACCATCCAAGCAGTTGTGGATGTGTCTCTCTTTTCCACAATGTAGTGTTTGATGGTGCAACCACCTTCATAGACTGGTCGGCTCCAGGCGATGGTTACACTTCCAGAAGTTACCTCCTCTACCTTAACGGGGCCGCCAGGCTGACCCGGTTTGTCGAGTACAACAATACCGATGTCTGCTGTTGCCTCTCCTGCTGTGTTCTTTAACGTGATGCGGTACTTTCCAACATCATCTCTAGTAGATTCTTTTATGTTGAGCTTCAGCATTGTCTCAGTTCCGCCAACGTTGACTCTGCTAGTCCTCTTCAGAGGTTCACCATCTTTAACCCAGGAGACTTCTGCTTTGGGACGTGCAACTATTGGGACTTCTACTGTCAGATCTTCTCCTGCCAACACACTGAATGTGTTGAACATCATTTTGATAGAAGGTGCAATCACAAGATCCTTTAAGATCACAGGCACACCGATTTGACGTGGGTCACTTGTTCCCTTCTCGTTTCTTGCTGCTACACGGAACATGTACTCTGCACCCTCATTGAGTTGCTTAATAGTAGCTTCTGTTTCCTGTACAATGCCAGATGGGTACCACTTATCCTCACCCTTGGGCTGGATCTCAATGACATAACAGCCAACTCTGCTGCCGCCATCGTGCACTGGCTTCTCCCAGGCCAGGGTGACAGTGGTCTTGGTGACATCCTTAAGAGTGATCTTGCCAGGTGGCTGTGGTTTCTCAGACACTTTAACTGATTCACCAGCCTCAATGGGAAGACCAATGCCATATTCATTCTCAGCTAGAACTCTGAAGTAATAGTTGCATCCTTCCAGAAGCTGGCCTACTGTGAAGGTGGTGCTATGGCAGTTAGAGTTAACTGTGGCATACGCTTTCCTTGTGGACTCACGTTTTTCAACAATATAGTTCTTAATCTTAACTCCTCCGTCATTCACTGGTGGCTCCCAGGTAAGAGTGACAGATTCATTTGTTACAGCAGTAATCTTCAGATTCTGTGGGGCACTTGGTGTGTCAAGCACACGGACCTGGACTGTAACTGTCTTGGAACCAGACTCGTTTTCAACTGTAAGGTTGTACTTTCCGCTGTCAAATCTATTGACATTTTCAACAACAAGTGACGTGTATGATGTTGTGCTGTCAATGGTTGCCCTCTCCACACGCTCCCCATCTCCCTTAGTCCATGAAGCAGTAGGAGCTGGTCGGCCTCTGATGGGCACAAACAGTCTGAGTGAGCAGCAAGCTCTCAGACTGACAACCTTGCGGAGCTCAGCATCCAAATCAATCTCAGGTGGAAGGAGCCTGTCCTCTGCCTTGGCATTGCCAGGTACAGATGCTGCCTCTCCAATGCCTTCACTGTTGATGGCAGAGATGTTAATCATGTACTCCTGGTTCTCCTTCAGGTTAATAATGGTGAATGAGGTGGCAAGGAGTCCTTCTTTGGGTGTCACAATTGTCCATTCTTCCTCTTCCTCTTTCTCAGATGGGATGCAGGTCTCCACAATGTAGCCAGTGAGGTCTGAGCCTCCATCATACACAGGCTTGTTCCAGGCCACAGTGATCGAGGACTTGGATGTGTCCAAGATTCTGGGGTTGCATGGGGCCCCGGGTGCATACAGCACATCAGTGGCCTTGTAGAAGGGACTCGAGGCGCTTGGCGGGCTCAGTCCGGCAATATTCTCAGCAATAACTCTGAATTCATACTCATGCCCAACAAGAAGGCCTGTTGCCTTGAACTGTAGATCTTTTACCTTCCTCTTGTTGCATTTGACCCAGCGGAGGCCTATCCTGTCTTTCCTTTCAATGCTGTAGTTGGTGATGGGGGTTCCACCATCACTCTTAGGCGCCTGCCACATAACAAACATTGAATCTTTAGTGATAGCCGTCACCTCAGGATTTTCTGGAGCCTCTGGAACCACATATGGGTTGTCTGCAATGGTGGGTTCTGAATCAAGACACTCGCCAATTCCATACTTGTTCACTGCCATAACTCTGAAGATGTATTCATTTCCTTTGAGCAGCTTGGTCACCTTGTACTGTGTAACTTGCAGGTCTGAAACCACATTGGTCCAAACGAGTCTGCTTGACTCGCGCTTCTGAATCACGTATCCGTCAATCTTGGCACCTCCATCATCTGCAGGTGGAGCCCAGGAGAGTATACAGTTATCAGCGGTAACATCAGACACCTCCAGAGGTCCTCCAGGTGGTCCAGGTCTGTCAAGTACTTTAACCTTAAAGGTGTGCTTAGCAAATCCACCAACATTAGTGGCAGTCAAAACAAATTCTCCTCCATCCGCTCTGATAGAGTCCTTGTTGGTCAGAAGGGTTGTCAGTTCTGTGAATTTGACGTCCAGTTTCATCGTGTTCTCAACGTCCTTTCCATTCTTGGTCCAGGCCATGGATGGGGTTGGTTGACCGGCAATGTCAGCATCAAGCTTGAAGGACTCTCCTGCTTTCAGCAGAATAGTATCTTTAAAGATGGCATCAACCATAATGCGTGGCTCAATGATGTCGTCTTTGCAGGTGATTGGGTCTGAGTGATCAGAGGGAACGCTCACTGCCCCGGCTGAGTTTCTGGCTATAACACGGAACTCATAGGAGGCATCCTCAGTCAGTCCGCTGACAGTGAAGGCTGTCTCTGTGATGTTGGTGAAGTTGGCTCTCATCCAGCGGCCAGCAGGCAGTTCCTTCTTCTCCACCGTGTAGCCGGTGATTTTGAAACCACCGTCATACTCAGGCTTTGTCCACTGAATGGTGATGACATTCTTATTGACAAAGATGGGCTCAGGCATACCTGGAGGGTCCACAGGATCCAAGGCCAGGATTGCTTCTGAGGCCTTGCTTGGCTTACCAATTCCAGCCATGTTTTCAGCCATGACGCGGAACTCATAGGCAGCACCGTCTTCAAGCCCGATGGTTTTAAAGAGGTTTCCTTTGACAAGAGTCTTGCTGATCTTTTGCCATACGATGCTGCTTCTCTCTTTCCTCTCGACATGATAACCAATCACTTCATTTCCACCATCAACCACAGGCTCATTCCATCCAACTGTGATTGAGTCCTTGGTAAATGCAGCAACACCTGGAGTACCTGGAGGACCAGGTACTTTGAATGGATAGGCAGCCACCACAGCATTTGAGGTGATGGGAGGTCCAACACCATATCTGTTCTTAGCCTTGACTCTGAACTGGTACTCTGATCCAGTGGTCAGGCGAATGGCTTTGAACACAGTGCGAATGATAGCAGAGGACAGCTCAGTCCAGGTTTGGGAAGTTGTGTCTCTGATCTCAACCACATAGTTGTTGATGGGAACACCTCCGTCATTCTCAGGAGTGTCCCATGCAAAGACACAATAGGTACGAGATATCTCCACAATGTTAATCGGTCCCTTGGGGGGCCCGGGTACATCGTGAACCTTGACAATGATGTTGTCTGTCACAGAGCCAACAATGTTCTTTCCTGTCATGGTGTACAGCCCGCTGTCAGCTCTGTTGCATTCACCAATGCTGAGAATGACAGTGGCAGCGGTAGTTTCCACGCTGGTTCTCTGTGTAAGATGCAGGGTTGCGCCATCCTTTTGCCAACTAATAGTTGGTCTAGGACGTCCCATAACTGGAATTTCAACCTTGATGTCGTCTCCTGCCTTGGCAATGATAGTTTTCTGACATACACCCCGCAGGTCAAACTCAGGCAGGGAGGTAGAGTCCTTGACCTGGATGGATTTGCTCTCATGTGGTGCACTTCTACCAGAGTGGTTGACAGCCATGACACGGAAGAAGTACTCCTCTAATTCATTAAGACTCTTCACTGTGAAGTCCATGGTCTTCACTGCTGTCACGTGTGCCCACTGATCAGTTCCCTTCTTCTTGGCTTCAAGGACATATCCTGTAACTCTGCTTCCACCATCATGCTTGGGTTTGGTCCAAGCCAAGCTCACAGAGTTCTTGGTGATATCAGTAGGGATGATACTCTGTGGAGGCGTTGGTGCCTGTGATGCACGAATTGGATCAGCTGTCTCCACCGACTCACCGATGCCATACTCGTTCTCGGCAGACACTCTGAAGTAGTACTCACAGCCTTCACCCAGGTCACTGATGTTCACTGAGGTGGTTGGGCAATGTGTGATAACTGTAGCAAAAGCCTTGCGTGTTGATTCTCTCTTTTCAATTATGTAGTTGGTGATTTTGGCTCCACCATCGATCAGAGGCATCTCCCACTGAAGAGTGATGTTGTCCTTTTCAATCTTGAGAGGTTTCAGGTTGAGTGGGGGTCCAGGTGAATCCAGGACTCTCACATTTATATCTGCAGTTTTATTTCCAGCAGAGTTTTCCAGGGTCAGCTCGTATTTACCGGCATCGACCCTTGAGCTCTCAGGGATGATCAGCATTGTGAAGGACTCGGTGCTGTCAATGACTGCCCGCAGGACAGGACCTCCCTCCTTAGTCCAGGCGACAGCGGGCGAAGGACGTCCCTTGATAGGCACAAAGAGGCGGATGGAGCAGCCAGCCCTGACGACCAGGGTTCTTCTCAGCTCCATATCCAGCTCCAAACCAGGTTCGGTTTCACGCTCTACGATCTCCATCAGCTCCAGAGTCTCAGCAGGCTCTCCGGCTCCTTTAGCGTTCACAGCGCTAATTCTGAAGTGGTACTTTGCACCTTTCTCCAGCCCGGGAACAACAAACTCTGTGATCCTCAGTGGAGACGAGGGGGTGTCTCTAATCCATTCTTCTGCCCCTTCCTTCTTGTGCTCAATCACATATCCAGTCACCTCCAGTCCTCCGTTGTCCAGAGGTTTGCCCCAGTTCAGAGTGGCAGTGGCGTTGGTCGTGTCTGTGACTCTTGGATTGACTGGAGGTCCGGGCACATCTGCGAGGGATAAAGGAAGTGGTTAGTGTCTTTAAACAATTATGATGTGCCTTCAAAATAAAAGGCTTCAGCAAATTGAAATGAAAAAGGAATTGGGGTAAAGGCGAAAATGTGTATGCCCCTGAAACAACTTGTTGGGAACCCTTGTTTTACTTACAGGCAATAACTGAGGTTATGACAGGCATTGACGGCTCACTGGGCTCTCCATAGCCGGCTTTGTTCTCTGCCAGAACACGGAACTCGTACTCAATGCCCTCAATGAGGCCTGTCAATTGGTAGCTCATCTCGGCGATGGGCTTCTTGGACGCCCTGACCCATCTCATGCCCTTCTTCTCCTTCTTCTCCACACAGTACCCTAAAATATCACTTCCTCCATCCTCAGCCGGCCTCCTCCAGGTCACAGTGGCTGAATGTCCATCCACTTTGCCAACCTCCGGTTTAGATGGTGGACCGGGAGGACCTACACACAGAGAAAAGGAAATACATTCAGGAATCTGAGTGTACATAAAGGTTTCTGAAATGTAATGCTTTAAAATGTAAATGAGGCTTCATGTTATGATTAAATACAAGTTAATTTGCATACATTTCCTGTACATAAATGTGAGCGTTGAATAAAGCCAGGTTCCAAATGTTTTTACAGAGGGCGATTTTGGATATCTTTATGTATCATAAGATAAGATGAGATATACTTATGGTACAAAACGATTTAAAAAAGAAATCACTCCAATAATCCAAAAATACAGGCATAAAAAATTGCATGTTGTCCACATGAACATACCGAATCTGTCGACCATCCTGACGGCCTCGGAGTGAGACGGCTCGCTGGCTCCGTACTGGTTCACGGCGGACACTCTGAAGAAGTACTCGTTGCCCTGGATGAGCTTGTTGGCCACGTAGTGACAGTCCAGGACCTTCTCTTCCAGGATGGTCCACAGCAGGCGGCTGGTCTCCCTCTTCTCGAGGGTGTAGTACTTGATGGCGGAGCCTCCGTCCGTGGTGGGGGCCGTCCAGGTGAGAGTGACCTTCTCAGAGGAAATGCCGCTGCACTCGATGGGCCCAGGAACTGCAGGAACATCCAGGACTTTGACCTTCACAGTCTCCTCCTTCACTCCGAAGGGGTTGCTGGCGGTGATGATGTAGTCTCCGGAGTCATTCCTGCTGGCGTACTTCACGGACAGCGTAGAGGAAGAGGCGGTGGTCTCGATGTTAACCAGGTCTGAGGGTTTGAAATACTTTCCTCCCTTGGACCAGCAGGAGGTGGGCGCAGGTTTGCCTATAATGCTGGTGGCAGTGATCACGATGGTGTCTCCAGCCCGGACGGTGAGACCCTCCATCACATGAGAGTCAATGATGATGGTCGGGGCAGCTGTTGGACCATGAAGGATAAACTTAATTCATCATGCAGATTACATTACAGAGTATTTGGATTAAAGATATCTGTGTGGCAGTTTTAAAAATGCCCAATCATCTGGGAACCATATCGGCAAATACTCTTTCTCTTAGTTTTTTGTTAAAGCAGCTGATATAGAAGTCTAATCTATCAGAACTTATAATAATTCTAACCGACCTAAAGTCTTACTGTTTTTTTTAACTTTGTTATTGTCATCTCGTGGTAATTTGCATGAACACACACATTCAAATGATTCAAAAGATCCTCTCTAATGCCTACTTTATAATGCAGTTTTCACCAAAAACAAAATGTTACAAAAGCACTTTGAACACATCATGATAACGTTATAATTGACTTAGAGATGTGTCAATAGTGACTGATTATAAAAGCACAAAAGGTGTTGGTTTCTAATATAAATCATTAATGTTTATGCATGGTATATCTATCTCACCGTATTCGTCGGAGCAGATGATGGTGTCTGTCTGCTCCGAGGGGGGGCTGAGGGCTCCGGCCGAGTTCTTGGCTCGGATCCTGAACTCGTACTTGCAGCCCTCCTGCAGGTCGGTGACGGTGTACGCCGGGTCGACCACGTTCACGGGGTTGGCCTTCACCCAGATCTTGGAGGGCAGGTCGCGGCGCTCCACGATGTAGCCGGTCAGCCGATGGCCGCCGTCAGACTGCGGCTCGGTCCACTGCAGGGTGACGGTGCTTCTGGTGATGCTGACTACATCGGGTTTGCCAGGAGCATCTGGGGAAACAGGGATTCAAAACATGAAGGCATTGCAGCATACGTCACAGAATCACTGATGGATCAGCTGTCCAACCCTTACCGATGGGGTCCAGGGCCACCTGGGGGTCGGTGGGGGCGCTGGGCCTCCCGATGCCGGCCAGGTTGCAGGCCATGACTCTGAACTCGTACTCAAGTCCTTCAGTCAGGCCCATCACTTTGTGCTCCCTCATCATCAGGGCGCTGGGGCTCGCCCTCTTCCACAACATGCTGTTCCTCTCCTTGAATTCAACAAAGTAGCCTGGATGTACGTGCAAAATCACAATCAATACACATCATACAAACACCATAGTGCTTACTATTTATTAAGTCAAGGAGGTAACACTGCTCTAAATTCTTTAGGATCAAAGATAGAAGACAGAACCACATAGGAATATAGAGGTGTGTGAGGAGGCTCACCTGTGATGGGAGACCCTCCGGTCTTCCTGGGGTCGTTCCAGGACAGGTAGGCGGAGTTATGGCGCATGCTTGAGATCTGAGGTGGAGGAGGAGCATCGGGAACATCTGCAGGAAAGAAGACAAGTTGTTTTAAAAACTCTTAAACGATAAAGATATAATATGGATATAAGGCCCTGAAGGTGGAGGACTTACTGAAGGGATGTTTGGCCACGATGGGGTCGGACTTGAGCCCCTCGCTGACACCGTACTTGTTTTCAGCGCTGACTCTGAAGATGTACTCGGTGCCCTCGTGCAGGCCGGTCACCCGCTGCACGTTGCTCTCAACGGCGGAGGACACCGTCACCCACATGTTGGTGACAAAGTCCCTCTTCTCCAGGATGTAGTTGGTGATCTCAGAGCCGCCGTCGTCCTTCGGAGCGACCCACTTCAGCGTGGCGGCGTCCGCGTTGACGTCCTTGAACTTCACGGGGCCAATCGGGATGCCGGGTTTACCCACCACCCTGAGAAGAGACGTGGATTATATATTAATATTATATTAATATATTCTTACCATCGTTGCTACAGAGACGGTAATGATGTCCAGGAGTAGCAGAGTGGGGGTGAGCAGGGATCAAGACTCCTCTCCTCATTATGAACAGGTTTAAATGAAATCTGGTTTGCTCTTCACATGAGAAATGAAACACCACTCTGTGCAGTAGATTAGGCAGCACATGGCCTCGCCTCTTCAGAAATGAACTGGGACTATTATTCGTTTATGATCAATGAATCCTGATGCAGTTGGTGGACTAGTTTCCGTGAAATCTGCTCCACCGATAGAGAAGTGTTTTTTATTATTAAACGCTGATCTAACTGTTAAAGATGGTGGACTCTAGGGTCCTACCTGATGAGGCAAAGGACTCAGTGGTCCTACCTGATGAGGCAAAGGACTCAGTGGTCCTACCTGATGAGGCAAAGGACTCAGTGGTCCTACCTGATGA
>CALSBZ010039898.1:12629-56139 GCA_943591055.1 Gobionotothen gibberifrons | reverse complement strand
AGAGAGAGAGAGAGAGAGATAGAGAGAGAGAGATAGAGAGAGAGAGATATATATATAGAGAGAGAGAGAGAGATAGAGAGAGAGAGAGAGAGAGAGAGAAGGTAGGTAGGTAGGTAGCTATGTAGGTAGCTAGGTAGTTAGGTAGGTAGCTAGGTAGCTAGGTAGCTAGGTAGCTAGGTAGGTAGCTAGGTAGGTAGCTAGGTAGCTAGTTAGCTAGGTAGCTAGGTAGGTAGGTAGATAGATAGGTAGCTAGGTAGGTAGCTAGGTAGCTAGGTAGCTAGGTAGCTAGCTAGGTAGGTAGCTAGGTAGCTAGGTAACTAGGTAGCTAGGTAGGTAGCTAGGTAGCTAGGTAGCTAGGTAGCTAGGTAGGTAGCTAGGTACTCAAACTATGTAGCAGTGAGTTCTCTGCCATATGTTTCACAAACTGCATTCCACTTACTCTCAGTGGCAGAAACCGTCTGCAGTTCCTCGATGAAGAACAGGTTGTCCAGTCTCTTGACGGGGGCGGCTGCAGCCGGGGCGGCGGCCTCCGGGGGCGAAACCTTCACTCCTGAGTCTGAAGAGAAATCATGACCAGGTGAGTCCGACATAAAGAAGCCCAGCCTCAAACACCAGCAGCAGTGAAGGAGGGAGACTCGTTATTGGGTACTTTGGTTTTAAGTTATAACCATAAACCTTAAACCCACAATATTTTAAAATGTGTGTTTTGGAGGTAAACAAACGGTAAAAGATTTCACTTTTTGAACAGGTTGTAAACTTTGCAAGGCTTTTAAAGTTGAAGGAAAAATAAGCTTATCCCCAAATGTAATTTCAGTAAATTACATGGCACAAGGATTCGATGTATTATTCCTCTTCTTTATTATCTTACCTAAATGATCACAAAGAACTGGTTGATCATATAAGGAATCCAGGCTGCGAAACAAACAGCCACACTGAGAAGGGTTGTTGATAATAAAAAGCCTACCTCTCACGGTGACCTTGGACTTGCAGAAGTTGCTGCCGGTGGCGTTGGAGGCCTTGCAGAGGTAATCCCCAGCCTCGCCCTTTGAGGCCGGGCTGACCTCCAGACAGGCCGACCCGCCAACAAACGTGATGCGAGTGTTCCCGCTGGACTTCAGCTCCCTCCTGTCCTTCATCCACTGGATGTTCAGAGGAGGGGAGCCGGTCACATGACACTTCAGGCTCAGCTTCTCGCCCTCGTTCACCGTCACCGGCTCCAGAGGAACATCGAACTTCGGAGCCTGGCCAGTTTCTGGAGGAGAGGCGTGGAAGAAGGATTTAAAACGGGAACTGGACGGGCAAAGGAGCATCTCCTGCAGACCTAAAAGTCTTTGTGTTGCAGTCTTCATTGACCTAAACCTGAAATGAACCCAGCTACACAGCCGTCAGAAACACACTCCAGCTGCTGATACGCAGCAAGAGGGGAGTTAGGTTCACAGACTGAATACATGTGTCCTGGATTAAACGTTCATTTGAACCAGCAACCAAGCTAGGTATCTTCCTCCATATTTCCCAGTGCTTGATTACAACAATACATTCTTTGCATCCATACAAGTTATCTTCTCTGCACAAAACATATTTGTGAGGATATTTACAGTGGCCAAAGAACAGCACATGGATCCTTCAGTGTCCTCTTACATAACTGTGCAACTTCCTGGAGAACTAATGCTGACAATCATCCGCTGCTGTTGGTCGGCTGACCACAGATGCAGCTTGTGTTATCTGACTGTTCTCACCTCCTGCAAACATGAAGATCTATTCATGGTAGAAATGTTGGGTTTTACCTGGAGAGGATTGCCCTTTCAGAGGAACACACTACAGCCAATCATCAGTAGACTATAGAAATGAATGAACCGATATACCTGTGATGTTCAGAGTCACCCGACAGGAAGCCTTGCCGGCCTCGTTGGACGCCTCGCAGGAGTACACGCCGCCGTCAGAGCTGCTGGAGTCTCTGACGGACAGCACGGCCACGTTGTTCTCTAAGCTCATGGCGTATTTGTCGGAGCCGTAGATCTGGTTGTTGTCCTTGTACCAGGTGATGCTCAGCGGCTGCGAGCCGGACACCCGAGCCTCCATCTTCACCGTCTTACCCACAGAATCCATCATGGACTCCGAGGGCCTCTTGGTGAAGTTGGGAGGGACTTTGCGCTCTGTTATCGGGGAGAGAGGAGAGAAAGTCAGGCCATGGTTTGACAGTGGGAAGGGGTTTCGAAATTCAGATCATCATCACGAGGCCACCGGGCCTTCACAGAGCATCTGGGAAAACAGAGAGCCACTTAGGACGACATACAAACAACCTGCAGCATACAAGCGAGCAAATAAAGAAAAACACAAAGACTAAAAAATCCCTTTTTAGAGCAAGCAAATATTCAGATGATCCATCCACAACAATGTGGAACACATGCTCTGAAGGACCTTCAAAACCTTAAGTATAATCTTTATCTGTTCAAACCAACAACCACAAGTTAACCATGAACACACCAACAGGATAACCCAGGATTTGAGAGGTCAACAAATTCCCTTCGTGTTACCAACGGAGACAAGACCACAGGAAACGAGAACTACACCGAACGTTAGGGTTAGTGACGGGAACCACATGGGGGACGTTTGTACGGCGTTACCTATTTTAACGTTAGCGTGACAGGTGTCACTGCCTTCGGCATTGGAAATTTCGCACGTGTATTTCCCGGCCGAGGCAGCCCTGTCGCCGTTGAGGACCTCCAGAGTGCAGGTGGAGGCGGTGATTTTGACGTTGTAGAGGTAAGAAGCCCAGATCAGCTTGTCGTCCTTCTTCCACGTCACGTAGACCCTCTGGCTGCCGGAGTACGAGCACTGCAGCTTCAGAGGCTTACCCAGCTGGTGGCTCACGTCCGCCAGCTTCTTCACAAAGTGTACGGGCTCTGAGAGAAGCAATGTGGAGGTCAGTCACAGAAACCACTGAGGTCGAACATGCGTAGGACACGCTATGAGTCTGGAAGTATCCGAAGGACTCCGTGGATGTTCTCATGCGTAGAAAGAGAGGCTATGTGAATGCTGGGACGTTTACCTGTACGCAAAGCAATAGAGCTCTCAGGCATGTGAGTGGTTACCTGGAGGTGTTATTAACTTCATGCATTAACTGCAAGCAGGATGCGTTAGCATTACCTAGTTTCACATGAGCGTGGCAGGTATCAGAGCCTTGGGCATTGGAAATTTCGCATGTATATCTCCCAGAAGCCTCTTCTCGGTCGCTGTTGAGGACATCCAGCACACAGCCGCTGTCGGTGGTCTTCACATTGTACTGATAGGAAGCCCAGATCACTCCCCCGTCTTTCTTCCAGCTCACGCTCAGTCTTTGGCTGCCGGTGAACGCCACTCTCAGCGACAGCGGCTCGCCGACCCTGAACGTGGTGTTTTCCAGCTTCCTGATGAAGCGGGCTGGCTCTGTGAGAAGCAGTGATGGTTGTTAGTTGTGAGGGTGGTGGAAAGCAAGCAGAAGCAGTAACTATCATGATTTATGATCCACTGATGGGATTCAATTAGGCTTTAAACGTGCAGCGGATTGCAGAATCTCAACGCACTCCTGCGCACCGTGATGTGAAAGGGTTCATTATTATTTATATTAGGTTCTGACTATCCTGGCCATTTGTATTACATTTGTTAGGTCCACATTGAATCAAGAACAAAAAAATGCTTTGTTCAACATCCAAATATCGTAAAGTGTTAACCCCAAAGATTTTAACTTAAATAAATATCTATCTATTGTCGAAAGAGTAGATGCAGCTAGCGCAACCAACTAATGTCTGCATGAAGTAAATGCTATGACCGACCGGGTCCGTGTGGAACGCGTGCCCGCAGCCTTAACATCTGGCTAAATACTTAACTTGGCGATAAATATGTGAAAGCAAATGTGAAGTATTATAAGAACTCCAGTGTTGGACTACAGCCAGAAAGAGACTTGTTCCAGCTCTTCAGAAAGGACATCCTCTTTGAGAAAGTGTGGTTGAAATCCAGCGTAGAAGCCGGTCTGGGAGTACGATGAGATTCTGCTTCCTACAGCCACGTATAAGCAAATGTTTAATGCTAGTGTGAGAGGTTATACCTTTCTTAGCGGTTTTAAGAACGACATAAGCATCGCAGCTGGCCGAACACTCTGCGTTAGAGATCTGACAACAGTACAGCCCGGCTGCTTCCTCTCGGTCGCTGTTCAGGACCTCCAGAGTGCAGCAGGAGTCTGTGGTTTTCACGTTGTACTGGGACGAAGCCCCGATTATCTTCCCGTCCTTGGTCCAGTTGACGTGCACTTGCTGACTGCCGCTGTACGTGCATGTCAGATGCAGAGGTTGGCCCAGGAGGTAGGACGTGTCCTGGAGCTTTTTCACGAAGCGCACAGGTTCTGAGAGAAGCAATACGGGTTAGTGAGGTCATGTAGCCGGAGCTGAGAGCTAATCAGTGAGAGAGAGTGTTGGCATGTTACCTAGTCTGATCTGAGCGTGGCAGATAGCAGAGCTGCTGGCATTGGATATTTCACAGGAATATCTCCCAGCAGCCTCCTCTCTGTCACTGTTGAGGACCTCTAACACACAGGAGCTGCCTGTCGTCTTCACGTTGTACTTGTAAGAAGCCCAGATGGGTTTGCCATCTTTCCTCCAGCTCACGTGCACGAGCTGGCTGCCCGTGAACGTGACCTGGAGCTTCAGAGGCTGGCCGACCCTAAAGCTCATGTCCTGCAGCGGTTTCACGAAGCGCATCGGTTCTAGGAGAGATGGCAGCGGTTAGTCAGCTACTGAGGGAGATTATGTGAAATACAATGAGCTGTTAAAACTACAAGGAAGGCTCATTGCTTTTGGTTTTTAACGATTTTCAACAACAAATAGACAGATGTTCTTAATGTATTTTCACCGATGATAACGTAAACGTTGATGGAGAGTTTCCAGATGTTTAATTCTGTTGTTAGGCGTTTTTATCTTTCCAGAAAATGTACCATTGTTTCTCCTCATCCACTTTCTTTAAAAAAATCATTTCTGTTTTACTTTGTTATCCTGTGTAGCATCAACAGATTAGTAACTGCGTAGTTTGTTGCACGACCCTGTGTGGCATCATTTATATGTTTCCATAGCCTGAAACTAATGATCTGTGCAGATAACTGCAAACTTAAAAAAATATATATGTATCGTTTATTTATTACCATGTATAATATGAATTGACTCGATAAATGCTAAATGCTGATTGTTTGTAATGCATTCCCGATGAATGCACGTTTGGTTTGTATGAATGAAACCCAGAACAATGAGCCCTCACTACCACTTGTCCTGTGTTACCTAGTGTGACCTGTGCGTAACAGACGGCGCTGTTCTCAGAGTTAGAAATCTCGCAGGAGTATTTCCCCACGGCTTCGATGCGGTCGCTGTTGAGGACCTCCAGAACGCAGGAGTTCTCCGCGGTCTTCACATTGTATTTGTAGCAGGCCCAGACAGGTTTCCCATCCTTTCTCCAGCTCACGTTGACTGGAGGGCTGGCACCGTAGGCGCAGTACAGCGACAGGGGGCGGCCGAGTGTGTACGTGGTGTCTTCCAGCTCTTTGATAAAGTGCACAGGTTCTACAGGAGGCAACGGGCACGTTAGTTAGTGGCAGGTTTGTGTAAGCAAGCAAATGCATGTTGAAGTCAAAGATAACTTAAATGTGTCATTTCTAAACGTAAAACTGACTGGTCGCCGGAGGCTTTACCTATCTTAACCATAGCATGGCAGATAGCAGTGCCCTCTGAGTTGGAAATCTCGCACGAGTATTTCCCAGCGGCCTCTCGGCGGTCGCTGTTGAGCACCTCCAGGCTGCTGGAGGATTTGGTGGTTTTGACGTTGTATTTGTACGACGCCCAGATGAGTTTGCCGTCCTTCATCCAGGTCACATAAATCCTCTGGCTGCCGGTGAACGTGCACTCCAGCGTCAGAGGCTTACCCACTTTATAGAAGGTGTTCCTCAGTTTTCTCACAAAGCTAACAGGCTCTAAGAAATCAATTAGCAGTGTTGTGTTAGTGTTAGGAGATACAAGATGACATGATATACCCTGTGATTAACATGGCTGTAAAGAGGAGAGGTGCTCCGGTGTGTTACCTAGTTTGACATTGGCGTGGCAGATATCGGTTCCCGCAGCGTTAGACAGTTCACACGTGTATTTTCCTACGGCCTCTTCGCAGTCGCTGTTGAGGACCTCCAGGACGCAGGAATTGTTGGTGGTCTTAACGTTGTACTTGTATGACGCCCAGATGAGTTTACCGTCTTTCTTCCAGGTGACGCTCATCCTCTGGCTCCCGGTGTATGTACACCTGAGGCTCAGCGGCTCACCGAGTCTGAAAAGAGTGTCTTCCAACTTTGTTTGGAAGCACGGCGGCTCTGAGAGGAGTAATGGTTGGGTTAGTTGCATGAAGCCTACAGTATGTTATGCTAGCAGGCAGATGGTGGTCTACACTTTATTTAACCCTACTTAAAGACCACAAAGCGCTGTAATGCTCTATACAACAGGCGGACACAGTTAATGGATAAAGCAGGTGGTGTGTTAAGAGTTGTGACGTTACCTAGGGTGACACGAGCGTGGCAGACGTCCGTTCCCGCTTGGTTGGAAATTTCGCAAGTGTAAGTCCCAGCTGCTTCTGGGCGGTCGCTGTTGAGGACGTCCAGGAAGCAAACTGAATCAGTCGTCCTAACGTTATACTGATAAGACGCCCAGATCATCTTGCCGTCCTTCTTCCAGGTGACGTAGACCCTCTGGCTGCCGGCGTACGTGCACACCAGAGTCAGAGGCTTACCAACTATGAAAGTAGTGTCTTCCAGTTTCTTGATAAAGCGCACCGGTTCTGAGAAGCAAGGCGTGTGTTAGACAGGTGCCAGTGGTTATACTGCCATGCATTTACTTCAAAGTCTAGGCTACCAACAGTCAGAGAACTACTCAAAGAAATGTGTATTTACCCAAGAGTTTATAACCAGAGAAAACATTATAATGTATAAGGTAGGAAAACTACAAGTGAGAGCATCCATTAACACTCTCTCTGAACAAGTAAAACAAGAAGTATGTAAACAAGCATCACCTGTCACTGTCAGGTTACAGCTGGCAGAGGCCGATCCGATCCGGTTATCTGCCGTGCAGACGTATTCACCGTGATCGAACTTGGTGGTTTTGGTCAGTTTCAAAGTGGCAACACCTTTAGAGAACTCCATGGAGCAGGTGTCAGATTTGCGGAGCTTTCCGCCGGATCTAAACCAAGCTACGGAGATGTCGGGAGTTCCTAAAATACTGCATTTCAAGGTAGCCGCTTCGCCCAGACATACCTCCACTGGCTCCATCTTTTCAACAAAGTACGGTCGTTCTGAAGCAGAAGATGGTGGTTTATGAACACATGAAAGAATGAGTTATTGACTGAATTAATAAACCCTTCATGCTGCTTAATCATTTTACCTAGAATTGAAATCTGTGCTTCACATCTGTCACTTCCGACTCCGTTGTCTACTTCACAAGAGTATCTACCGGTGGCCTCCACCCTGTCTGCGTTAAGGACCTCCAGGATGCAGGAGGAGTCTGTGGTGGTCACATTGTACTGGTACGAGGCCCAGATGAGTTTACCATCCTTCTTCCAGGTCACGTTGGTTCTGGGAGTGCCTGCAAATGTGACTTCGAGCAACAGAGGCTTCCCCTTCTCAGAGGAAACGTCCCTCAGCTTCTTCACAAAGTGCACCGGTTCTGAGAGAGGTCATTTCATCGTCAGTAACACGAAGCTCACTCAGAAGAAGAAGTTAAACAAGGATAATGCTAACAAACCTTTCACAAACAGGTTCACAGGGCAGCTCTCCTTCCCTGCGTCGTTAATGATCTGGCAGGTGTACTCTCCTGCGTGGGACGTCTCCACCTTTTGGAGCAGCAAAGAGGCGACCCCATCCTTCAGGGCCACCTCGCAGCCCCGGCCATGCTGCATCTCCTTGGCTCCCCTGAACCATTTCACCTTCAGGGGGGCGCTACCTTTCACTTTAGCCGAGAAAGACACCTTTTTGCCGGGCAGAGTTTCCTTTGCTTCTGGCTTTTCCACAAAGGATGGAGGTTCTGGGTTTCAAATAAAGAAGATGAGTTGTAAGAGATTTAATCACCATCTTTAACGCGTCCACGTTGGGGAATTTACTCGGATCTATTCACGCCTACTGACCTGTCACATTCATGGAAGCACTGGTCTCACTGGCCCCTGCAGCATTTACAGCTTTACAGGTGTACTTGCCAGAGTCGGACATGCAGATTGTCGGGACTCTCAGTTTGCAGGTGTTATCGGTGCAGCTAATGTCGTAGTTCGGCCCGCTCTTGACCTCCTGGCCGTTGTGGAACCAGGAAGTGGTTAAAGGAGCAGAGCCAGCAACCTTACAGTCCACCTCGCCCGGCTTACCAACAACAAGCTGGGTGTCTCTCAGCTTCCTGATGAAGCTCGGTGGAATCAATGTATCTATTGTCAAAAAAACAACCAGTTATGAATCAATTCGGAGCTAACTTTTGATAAAAAAAAGTTCAAAATGTAAATCTAGAAACCTGACAAACCTGAGACGGAGAGTTTAGTTTTGCAAGAGGCGGTACCAACGTTATTGGTGATCTCTAGCTTGTACTCTCCGGCGTCTGCTTTGTCAGCAGAGCGGATCTTCAGGACGGCCACCTTCTTTGTGAAGGACGTCTGGTACTTGGCGCCAGCAGACAGCACCTTGCTATCTTTGAACCACTTAAGGTTCAGCTCTGGAGAGCCAGACACTCTGACCTCAAGAGAGACGTTCTCTCCTGACTTCACGTTCAGGGACTCTGGGCTATCCACAATAGCGGCGGGTTCTAAAAATCAGGGAAGAAGTTATTAATCTAAACAAATCCTGACCTGGCAGTTATGCACTAAAGTCTAAAGGAGGTCTACCAACCTAGAACCGTCACTTGGGAGACGGACTCCACAACGCCAGACTCGCTGCTCAGCCGGCAGGTGTATTTGCCAGCGGTGGTGGAGTCAGCTTTAGGCACCACAAGGGTGACCACATTATTCTCAAAGGTGATCTTCCTGTTGTCCCCGTCTCTGAGGATGTGATCCTTGTCCTGCACCCAGGACACGGTCACCGCCTCAGAGCCTTTCACCGTGGCGCTCAGAGTCAGCTGATGGCCGACGCTCACCGTCTGGTCCACCAGCTTCTTCACAAACGTTGCTTTTTCTGAGTATTGATGGAGAGATTAAAGGTGAGGGGAGCTAATCGCTAAGACTAGATGCTAATGAAATGACCTTTGACGGTGTACTGACCTCTCAGGCTAATTGTAGTGTGACAGGTTGCACTTTCTACATTGTTGGACACTCTGCACTCGTAGAGGCCGGCGTCCTCCTGCTCCAGCTTCATAATGTGGAGCGTGGCTGAGCTGCTTTCACTGACCATCTTATACTTCCTGCTCTCCTTCAATGGCCGCTTCTCTTTGTACCAGTTAACCACGAAAGGTGGAGTGCCGTACACCTCACAGTGCAGGCTGGCCTCTTTCCCTTTCACGCCCTCTACGGGACTGGGAGTTTTGATAAAGGACGGGGGCTCTGGAAGATATATCAGAGATATATTAATAAACTGCAGAAAAATCCATGGGACATGATTTCTGGTTCAGGGTCATGCTCATATTCAGTCCATGCGAGGGAATCCAGACGTCAACAAGAAGTTCATTAGTGAAGAAATCAGGAGTTAAAGCTGGAGCGCAGGACTTTTACAAAAAAAAATACGTTCATTCTGAGGAAAACAGGTTCACAAAATAACGATGAAGATTAGCGCTGTGTGCTCTGCAGTATGACGCAGATGTGCTGGGGGAGCTCGCCACATCTTCCTCAAGTCATAACGAGCATTTACATCTTCTCAACATCCCCTGTGTTCTCCAATATGGTCATTACTCTCAGTGCCAGAGGGGGGAGAGAAACACACTGCACTCCAGCTTTGAGATGGTCTTCTGGAGGTCATTCCACACATAGGGAAAAACATGCCTAAAAAAAGAGGAAACACTCATGCTGTGGAACACACTGGGAGAAAACAATCCCCACTGAAACAGGGAGCAACTGTTTGTATCATGCTGACGTTTCCAAAAACGGTGAAAAGGTCAAACTCAAGACGTAATATTAGAATCTGCATCACGGGGGGTGTTCATTCCTTATTTTCATGCCAAACAAGTTTAGAGGGACAACATCGACGTGAGGAGGAAACACCCGCTGGATAGCTGACCTTGCACAGTGAGCACGGTGCTGCAGCTCAGACTGCCAGCATCGTTGTGCACCTCACAGGTGAAGACGCCGTTATCCGCAAACCTGGTGCTGTGCAACCGCAGGTATGCAGTCGAGTCGACAAACGTAGTTGTATAGTTGTCTCCGTCCGTTATCTTTTGGTCATTTTTATACCAGCACATTTTCAGGGAGCGCGAGGCGATGGCCTTGCACTCGAAACGGTATCCCTCACTCAGCTTCACAAAGGTAGTGGGGGGGAGTTTCAGGGCAAACTGAGGGGGCTCTGCAAAGTCAAAGAAAGATCAGGTTACTATGAGAGGATGCATGAAGGGAGGGAGGTGACTGAACACAACACAAAGGAGGAAAGAGATGCTCAGGTGGAGGGAATAAAGAATAAGGAGCTTTTAAAAAAGATGGAGTTATAGGGAGGTGATGATGGTGGGAGGACGATAAAAAAGAAGTCCAACCTTTCACCAACAACTCCGCTGCAGAGTTCACAACGCCCGCTGCGTTGCTAACATGACACGAGTAAAGCCCAGAGTGCTGCATCCCGACGGCGGGGAGCTCTACGGACGAGGAGTATTCCTCCCGGCTGATGGAACACCTCGGCCCGGGGAGGAGCTCCATGCCATCCTTGAACCATTTCACCGTTAACGGAGAAGTTCCCTCAAAGACACTTCTGAAGAGCACCGTGGACTTCTGAGCGACAGCCTGAGACTCGAGCTCAGCTACAAACCTCGGTGGCACTAAAACCCACACAGAGAGATGATTACTTCACAGGACTCACAGCCTCGGAGTACATCATGTATAACGTTTGGATGCTAACCTTTAGCGGTGAGCACTGCACTGCACACACAGCTGCCTGCAGCGTTCTTCACTCTACAGGAGTATTCCCCCATGTCAGCGCTCCCGCTCAGTCTGAACTCCAGCGACACAGTGTTTCCAGCATGCAGGAGGCTATATCTGGAGCTCTTAGAGATGTCATCTTTCCCTTTGCTCCATTCAACAGACATTGGAAGAGACCCGACAGCTTTGCACTGCAAGGTAACCACTGAACCCATGATGGCTTGAGTGTTTGTTAACTTCCTAACGAACGTCGGAGGGATTACTTCCTCTGTTCAGAGTGAATTTAAAAGAGAATTAGAGTCAGAGAGGGAATCTGTTCTAAGGTATTTGTCCTAAGCTGTGGAGTATCTTCACAAACCTAAAACCAGCAGCAGGACTTTACAGCTGCAGGTCCCGACAGAATTTGAGGCCTCCAGCAGATACTCCCCCCCGTCCTGCTGCTCAGACGTCTGCATGCTAACACTGCTGACGTTTTTCTCGTAGCAGAGGTGGAGCTTCCTGCTGGACTGGAGCTCTCTGCCATCTTTAGTCCACCTCAACCTGATCGGAGGAGTTCCTGCTACCCTGCACTCCAGACTAACCGGGTCTCCACAGGTCACTTTGACTACCTCTGGCTTCTCTTGGATGGTTGGTGGTTCTAAAACACCAGGAACAAGGGGGTGAGTGCACTTGTTGTAGACAGCATGAAAGCTACCTGTAATGTTATGCATAAAGCAGCAGTACCTTGCACGAGCAGGGAGGCGAAGCATGTGACCTGCCCGGCCTCGTTCACCACCTGGCAGGTGTACCCCCCGCTATGACTCGCCTCACAGGAGGGGATCCTGAGGACTGCCTCTTTGTTCTCAAACACCCTCTCAATGTGTGGACCCTCTGGGATCCAGGTCCCGTCCTTTAGCCAGTGGACACAGAGAGGCTGAGAGCCCTCCACTGTGCAGCGAAACAACGCCACCTCTCCCAGACTAGTGGATACATGTTCTATCTTCTTTACAAATGTTGGAAGGACTAATGCAAAGGAAAGATGTGGTTGTATTAACAGAAAGTGTTCAGAGGTGTAAACCTAATAAATGTCAGTGGTATGTAAAACCAACCTTTCAGAGATAAGACCGCAAAACTGGAACAGCTGCCAGCCTCGTTGGCTGCCATGCACTGATACGGCCCACAATCCCCAGCGTTACAGTCCTGGATCTGCAAGCTCACATTTTCACCATCAGCGATAATATACTTCTTACTGGATTTGATTGGCTGTTTATCTTTGAACCATGTGACTTTAAACGGAGAACTTCCTCCCACTTTGCATGCAAACACAGCTGGAGAACATGGAACAACTTCCAGAGACGTCAGCTCTGCAGCAAACCGAGGAGGCTCTGAAACAGAGAAGAGGAACTGAAGCAGGCTGTGGTTTGTTTCAGTGAAGCAGGATGTATCTCTAACACGAGGGACACCAACCTCTCACTTCCAGCTCCACGCTGCAGCTCTCTGTCCCGGCCTCGTTGGAGGCTTCACAGAAGTATTTCCCGCCATCATGCTCACTAACTTCCCTGATCTCTAACGTGGCTGCAGAGTTTTTAAACGCTGTCTGGTGTGTGGCGCTCTGGTGGATCTCAGCTCCGTCTCTGAACCAGCGCACAGAGATGGGAGGAGAGCCCCCCACCTGACACTCAAACACCTGATTGCCTCCCACTCTGACCACTGACACACCCTCCGGTTTGTCAATGAAAAAGGGTGGTTCTGGAAAAACACACACAGGAGTTATTGAGTATGGTGGTCAGAACAAAGTAAAGACGAGTGATAAAGAGACTAATATGAACCTTTCACAGAGAGTGTTGCCCGACAGGAAGTGGCGCCCACAGCGTTCTGTATCTCACACACATACTCTCCAGAGTCAGAAGCTTTAGCAGAGAGAAGCTCCAGAGAGCTGGACGAGGTGTGTCTGACCACAGAGCGATCGGCACTGGTTATAATCTCCTTCCTGTTTGTAAACCATTTGATGGTCAGCGGCGGCGTGCCAGAGACGCCAACATGAAACCTAACCATTGACCCCGGCAACACACTCATGGACTCAGGCTTTTCAAAGATGCATGGTGGATCTGTTGGTGGATAACACTGTTGTGATAACATGTAAAACAGCATATGCAATGTGAACCTGGTACAGAGTTGTGAGGATAAAGTCTAACCTTTGACCACCACCGCCCCGGAGCACCGCTCTGATCCCGCCCTGTTTGAAGCCATGCACGTATATCTGCCGCTGTCTGTACTGTCCACACCACTGATCTCCAGGAAAGCAACATTTTCATAGAAAGAGCACTTGTGTTTATCATCAGAGCGGATCTCCTCCTCCTCTCTGAACCACTGTACTGTCATCGGCAGCGAGCCGGACACCAGGCACTCGAGATGAGCAAACGATCCTTTGATAGCTTCTGTCTCCGTCAGCCCTCTCGTGAAAGACGGTGGAAAAATCTCATCTAAGACATGCAGAGTGCAGAAACAGTGTTCAGATGCTTGAATAAATGAAATAGACTCATTAGAGTTATAAAACCTCTGAATAAACTGACCTAAGATAGTAACGGCCGCCTCACAAGAGCTGCAGCCGGAGGCGTTAGAAACCTGGAAGCAGTATTCCCCGCTGTCCCTGAGCTCTGCTTTACTGAAACACAGCACCGAGCTGCAGTCTGAGCTCTGAATCCTGAATCTCCTGCCTGACGTCAGCTCCTGACCCGCCTTCATCCACCTGCACCTGAGCGGCTTGGTGCCTGAGAACCGGCACTCGAGCCGGGCCGGGTCACCCTGCGTTACGCTGACGGAGCTCGCTTGTTCTGAAATACTTGCTGGCTCTGGGATTTTAAAAGTCCGATACACAGTTAGCTGCTACCACTGACAGGCGTTAAAGCGACAGAGTAAACAGAAAGCTGGACATGAAAGCAGAGAAGACAATAAAGAGTCCTACAAACCTGTGACTATGAGCATGGTGGCACATCGCTGAGTCCCGGCTCGATTCTGAGCCTGACACACATACTTCCCGCCGTGGCATATCTGAGCATTTCTCAAAACCAACTCTGCTCTTTGAGTTTCATAAGACATCTTAATGTGCTCGTCTTCTGAGAGCTCAATGTCGTCCTTGATCCAGCAGAGAGTCATGGGAAGTGATCCAGACAACAAACACTTCATAGTGAGCTCAGAGCCCACCATGCAGGACATGTCCTCTAGTCTCTCAATAAATGAGGGGGGTTCTAGTGGGAGAAGACCACAGATCAGACTGTGGGAGGTTTACACAAACACACAGGAACCACATGCACATCTAGCTCCTTGATATAGCTTATACTGCACGAATACTCTAACAAGACTTCAGAAAACATTTTGTGGTGGATTGCACAGAAGTTGAACCCAGTTGGGCACCATGTAAAGACATAACCTTGGTATGTTTTACTATCGGTTGACTAACCTTTCAGGGAAATCTGGCAAGAACATGAAGTCTCTCCGACATCGTTAGTGACCGAGCACCGGAACGTGCCGGCGTCAGCCATCTCACACTTTGAGATGTGAAGAGTGACCGTGTCCTTCTCAACACTGACTTTATGTCTTTGGTCGTTTCTGATCAGCTTCTCATTGAGGAAGCAGTTTATTTCGTATGGAGGGGAACCTGAAACGACTCCTTCCAAGAAAATGTCGGCTCCCTTTACGAGCTCGGCTGATTCAAAAGACCTCACAAACTCTGGAGGGTCTACAAGACAAAGATGGTAGATGGTGAGTTGAAAGGCAACAGAGGAATGAACAGTAGGTTCTAGGGTCAGTCTGGTCCACAGAGTTCATTCAGCTGTTCAGAGACTCCAGGGTAAGCTCCAAAGGCAATGCCTTTTACAAATAAGAAACACAGAGCTGTTTAAGATCTGATTAGAAACTCTGATGAATGGAGTCTTTGAAAGCCAGGAAGTCCTGTCAGTGTCTGCAGCATTGAACAGAAACATGTGGACCAGACTTCAGGCCTGCATCTTTCTAGGGTGAACTCTGAAATCTGAACCAACCTTGGACCGTGACGGAGGTGCTGCACTGGTCGCTGCCGGCCTCGCTGGACGCCGTGCACACAAACTCTCCACTATCCTGCACGGAGCAGCTGTCCACCTCCAGAGACGCTACAGAGCTCTCGAAGGACATGCTGTGTCTGCGGTCTGCACAGATCTCTGAGCCATTTTTAAACCATTTGATGGTAATAACAGGCGTGCCTTGCACTTTGCAGGACAGCTTTAGAGGCTGTCCGGTTTTCAGCAGCTGTGAAGGCTCGAGCTTCATTGTAAATATTGGGGCTTCTGTAATTGAACAGTAACAGTTACAGTAGAAACAAGAGGTTAAGTAAAGACAATCACAGTTCAGTGCAACACTTTAGAGAAGAGAGAAGGAAACAGCACCTTTCACAAAGAGGACTGCGGTGCAATCCACCTTCCCAGCATCATTGGACACCTGGCAGGTGTATTTAGCCGAGTCACTGGGTTTCACAGACTGAAGCTCCAGAGAGCTGGAAGAGGAGTCTTTCTTTATGAAACACTTCCCCCCAGTGAACACCTCCTTCTCCTCTCTAAACCATTTAACCACCAGAGGAGCGGATCCTGTAAAGGCTGATTTTATCACAACATGTGAGCCCGGTGAGGCGCCCTGGGACTCGGGTCTCAGCGTGAAGACCGGAGGTTCTGGAGTTATTTGGGAAGAAACAGAGCAAACAGAGCCTTTCAATACCTTCTGATGGTTTGTACAGTTGCTGTTTAAGCTGCTGTTAAAGGGACTGCTCTAACCTTTAATGGACAGAGTACCGATGGTCTCTTTTTGTCCGGCACCATTAGCCGCCCGGCAGGTATAAACTCCCCCGTCGCTCAGTGTCAGACCCGTCATCGTCACTGAGGCTTTAATCTCAGTGAAGTCAACCTTATATTTGCCATCGCTGAGGATCTCCTTATCATCTTTGAACCAGTTAACAACCATGGGCTGAGATCCAGCCAATCGGCACTCCAAGGTGACATTACTACCAACACTGCCGTCCACCTTCTTCAGAGCCTTGGTGAAGGACGGTGGGACGGCTCGATCTGTGGAAGTATATCAAACAAATGATTGCCTGTCTCTATCTCTTCAGAATCAAACACTATTTGGTTCTCACACTAACCTAGGACAGTGACGGAGCTGCTGCACTCGTCTTTGCCCACTTTGTTGGAGACCTCCATCCTGTACTCGGAAGAGTCTCCCTTATCTGCCGAGAGGATCTTTAGAACGGCGGTGTTTTCCTTGACGCTCATCTTATATTTACGGCCACTGATCACCTCCTTGCCGTCTTTGAACCATTTCACTGTGAGCTCTGGGCTTCCTGTGATGGTGCACTCCAGTGTGGCTGAGTCTCCTGTGCTCACACTGATGGAGGCGGCTCTCTCTAGGATGCTAGCAGGCTCTATAACACAACACGGTTTATTAATATCTACATCTGCAGAATACTTCTAAAGAGAGCTGCAGGAATCAGCCCTGAAGTCCCCTGGTCTGGAGGTCCATGGTTTTCTGAATGTGTTTTTGGTTGTTATCCTGAAGCAAGGTCTGTGGTTAACACAAGCTCAAGAGATTTTGATGCTTTGCTCTACCACATAAGCCAACGTTAGCCGCCTTTAGCTTAGCGCTGGTGACGTGAAGTCACGTGACCGGTAGCTCCTTTATAGCCTAACGTTAGCTTTTTACTTCAGAAATCATAAAGTAGCGTTAATATGTGGAGATTATCCTTTAAGTGTCAGAAACGTTTCGTTTTTTTGAGTTGTTTGAATCCAAAATCACATGGAGAAATCCCATTGGACCAGGAGATGCTGCCTTCAGGGTCCTGCAGCTCTGTATTATTAGGAAATGTCTCTAACCTTGAATTGTTAACACAGCTTCACATTTCTGCTGTCCCGCCTCATTTTCAGCAAGGCAAGTGTACTTGCCGCCATGTTTAATGTGGCAGGATGAGAAGGAAATGCAGGCAACGTTGTTCTCAAAAATCATTTTGACGGTTGGATCATCGTCTCTGAGCAGCTCAGAGTCTTTCATCCATTTCACAGTGATGGGTGTGGAGCCTTTGAGGCTCCCCTGCAGCTTCACTGTGTTTCCCAGCACCGCTGTAGCACTCTCAATCCTCTTAGAGAACATGGGAGGCTCTGCAATAACAGTGATGATATTAACAACAGCCCACAGTATCTATAGTAAGAGTCCTTTATTTCTCTACATCACTAACCTCTCTGTTTAGCCAGTGACTTGGCAGTGACGGACCCCACCTCGTTAGAGACCACACACTCATACTCCCCAGCGTCAGCGCTCTCGAAGGAGTGGATCTCCAGAGAGCTCAGGGCTCCCTGAGACAATATGCGGTACTTCTTATCTGTCGACAGGCGCTTCTTATTCTTTTTCCAAGACACTTCGAATGGTGCCGAGCCGGATATCTCACACTCCAGCACCGCAACAGACCCTCGGACCGCCTCTAAGGAAGGGGGCTCCTTCCTGAAAGAGGGCGGCTCTACAGGGGACAGATGGCTAAGTTAGACTAAAGGCACTAAAGGGTCCAGTTCACAAGGTCGTATTGGCTGGTCCCAATCAGAGTGATGTGTATACTTGATTACTATTTATTTATGTTTCAAGGTATGCAAATGTAAGCGGAACAAGTTAAAACTATATTTACTAAGGGGCATATTAGAAGTAGCAGGGCCCGAACATGGAATAGTCTATCTTTCTGGTCATAGTTTGTCTTACATTTACTTTGCACTTATCTCCTGTCTGCAAAAGCCCCGTCTAATCCAATTGATCTCAAAAACGTTATAAACGTCACTGTTTTTGTGGATTTCATTTAGGAAAAGATGAAGCGTTTGTTGTTTTGGCATCAGAGATTGATCCATGAACTCAACCAAAGGCACCGCACCAGATGTGTTTTTGAAACAGACTAAATCTGCCTAGCTGTGGTTCTGTGTAACTCAGTCTACACACCTTTCACTGTGACCTTAGTGCTGCAGCTCTCACAGCCCGACTCATTGAGCACCTCGCAGGTAAAGTTCCCGCTGTCACTCAACGTGACATCCTTTATCTCAAGAGTGGTGACCCCGTCCTTCAGACTGATCTCGTACCGGCCGCCTGCTGACAGCTGGCTGTTATTAAAGAACCATGAGGTGTGGAGTTCAGGCGACCCTTTGACGGAGCACTGCAGCCGGGCGGTGCTGCCCTGTCTCCAGGCCGAACTCGCCTCCAGCCTCTTTACAAAGACCGGCGGCTCTGCAGAGCAGGTGGTGAGAAAGAACCAGTATGAAGAGGGCATTCAAAATAACAACCAAGAAGAAAGGGAACACATTAAAAAAGAAGAAGACTTGACAGAATACATGCTGTTAATTTTCAGTACTACAGATTTGCAATAGCTTCAAATGCTGCAGTGATCATGAAAATTAACTAGACAGCTCTTACCTTGGACTTTCACTGAGGTGGAGCACGAGGCACTCCCTGCTTCATTTGTCACTGTGCACACATAATTCCCACAATCTCTCAGTGTGGTCTTTTGGATATCAAGAGTAACGGCCTTATCCTCAAAGGACAGTTTACAGTCCGGAGACTGGTGCACCTTTCTACCGTCTCTTGTCCAGGACACCGTGACCCCGGTGTCCTCATCCACCTGAGCCTCCAGGTGCAGAGGGGCCTCGACCACAGCAGCCATAGGGCCCAGAGGCTGCACAAAGCTGGGCTTATCAACCACCCGCAGCTCCATGCTGCTCTCAGCTGAGCCAACACTGTTGGACAGCTGGCACACATAAAGCCCCCGGTCTGAAGGCTCCAGCCGGGTTATCTCAAGAGTGTGCTTATTCTTTTCACAAGACATTTGGTAGTGTGTCGGCACTTTGGGCAAGGCCTGGCTGTCTTTGAGCCAGACCACATTCAGTGGAGCAGATCCTGTTATCTCACACTGTATCAGAGCCCTCTTTCCAACAAACACTGTTTGAGGGTCAGGTTTAGTTATAAAGGCGGGGGGGCATTGCTCTAAAAGGATTAGGAAAAACAGAAAGACATTAGTAGAAACATGTTATACCTGGTTCTGGACCAACACCTGCCGGTTGGACAGAAGCTCTCCAGCAGAACAAGAACAGGTTCAACCAACCAAAGATAGAACCAGCAAAGGATCACAGGGTGAAACAAACCCAAAACCAGCGAAGAAGAAGGAAACGTGCTTTGCTCTTACCCGTCACTTTGAGGGAGGCGGAGCATTCATCAGAGCCGTGCTGATTGGTCGCCTTACAGGAGTATTGACCACTCTCCTCTCTGTTGGGGCTCAGCAGCTCCAGAGAGGAGGTCCTGAAGCGACTGATAATCCTGTATTTATCTCCTTCTTTGATGGGCTGACCATCTTTGAACCACTTGAAGCTCACATTCGGAGCGTCTTCAGTTTCACATTCAAACTTGGCAATGTTGCCAGTGTTGATCTCCACAGGGGCGATCCTGTGCCTGAACACAGGCTTCACTGTGAAGGGAAGTAGAAACACAGTTAATACACCGAGTGATGAGACATGGAAGATGAATGTTTGTACTGGTGGTGGGATGGAGTGAACCTGGATGGGAAGTGAAACACATGGTAGTCCTGCTGTGACCGTGGAGGAGAAAATGGTATTAGGGTTGAAGATGTGATGAAACTGTGACAAGAAGAGCAGAGAAAGCATGCAAAGAGGAATGGACCAGGAAGCAGGACTGATGGAAGATGTAAGGTATGGAGCCAAAGGTGATTCCTTAAGAGGATAAAGGAATGGATGTGGGGTGATTTGTGGAGGAATGGACCAAAGTGTCGCTGCTGTTTGTTAAAAACCTTAAACATCCCAATATAATTTTACTTAGCAAACGCCCAAAGAGACCTTTTCAGTTTTTTAAGATTAAGTCGGACACTAACTAGTAGTTAATGATAACATTTGGTTGAGGTTTACAGACAGCAGCTTTAGAAACGGTGAGGTTAGTTGATGATTGTAAAGAACGGGCCATCATCAAACCTCTGGAGACCACAGTGAGTCGTGAAGACGTTGTCGTCCTGCCGGCCTCGTTCTCAGCCTCACAGACAAACTCCCCCTGATGCCTCTCCTTCACCACTTTGTGGATAACTAGTGTGTATGTGTCTTGGTCTGCAGAACACTTGAACTCTTTTCCAGATTTCAGCAGTTTACCGTTAAAAAGCCAGTTCACTTTGGTGACGTATTTCATGGTGGCAGTAAAAACTGCCTTACCGTGTTCCTCCACGCAAACATCTTCCAGAGAGCTAACAACAACGGGATAATCAGCCAGACTGTCCGAGGACTCGCTGAGCATGACGGCCTCTGAGAGATACTCCTCTCTGGTTTCTCTGTGGACACTAACATCCACAAGATGTTCAACAGGGACCTGACCCACGGGCCCGGTTCTGGTCGCCTCAGCGGCGCCGGCAGTCCTCTCTGAACGGACCGTCTTTCTGCTCACCTGCCGCGACTCGTGAACCTCAGTCCGGCTATGAACCGTCGCACTTTGGAAGGAAGCACTGGCTTCTGTTTTGACGGCTGCGGACTGAGACACATTGGGAGGAAACCCAACGGCGCTCTCTGCCAACACTTTGGTGTCCACCACAGACGATAAGACCTCTCTGGAGGATGCTGAGCTGAGCAGCACTTTCTGAGGCTTGTCGATTTGCATGGTGCCCGGCTGCTCTGCGGTGAGACTCTGCTGCTCCTGGAAGACCAGAGCATGCAGAGCGACCTGCAGTTCAGACCTGAGGTCAGCCGTCTGAGGGTATTGCCCTTCAAAAGACACAGTGATCTCCATCGGGACGCCCGGAGATGTGATCAGATATGTAGATGATGCCCGTTTGGGCTCTCTCTGAACCTTCACCTCCTGCACCTGCACCGCCTCTAACCGGCCCACGACGTCGGCCAGAAGCACCGGCTGATCGCTGGCCACGGCCGACTGCAGAGCGTCTCTGAGCTGACGTCGTATATTCAGACTGGACGCTTTGGGGATCTGAATGATGAAGTTGAGCTCTTTGGGGAGAGTCAGAGCGTCCTGACACTCGTGGACAAACAGAGGTCCTTCAGGCTGGGTCAGGACGCTGACGATCGAGGCTTCAGATTTATGAATCTCACTGGACTGCTCTCCCATAATGACCTGTTTCTCTTCTAACAGCACAGACTGTCGCACTGACTGTCCTTCTTGGATCTGGACTGCAAAGTCCTGCTCCGCTGCCTCTAAGATAGCACAGCTTTCAGTAGCAACTGCCTTCTCCTCTATAAAGATAGTTTTCTTGGGGATTTTAGGTTCAACCTTCATTGCAGGCTTGCATTTCTCATCAGCTTGAATGTTGTCAGTGTGACCCTCTTCAAGGCTGTGAGTGTCTGTTACATTCAGAGACTGCTTGATGTTCCAGCAGTCCTCTTTCTGGACCAGCGCTCGCTGTTGCTGAACGTCAGTAATGATTGGCGTCTCCTTGGGTAGCGCCATCTGCTGGCAGGAGACCATGAGGATGTTTAGAGGCCGGGGCTCGGTCCGAAGCTGGGTCTGAACCCCGGTCACCGACACATCCAGATCGGAGTGATAATCTGCTGTGATCTCCCGCCTCTCCTCTGAGCTAGCTGCATGCTTCCTAGCCTTTTCCTGTTTCTGTGCTGCCACCTGCTGGTCAGGTTTGGAGACAGTAATTATCCCTTCCTTTGGCAGAACTGATAGAGAGTGAACTGACTGGAGGTACTTAGTTGGCGGTGACTCTTTCTTCGGCTGAACGGACACCGCGGCAGTCTTTGCTGAGAACTCTGAGCTTGCCTCACAAACCGCTGTTCTGTGGTCTTCTTCAGTCACTGAATGCAACACAGTGGGACTCTTCCTGGCCTCAGCCTGCTCTACAGGAGGCCTCTCACTGCTGAACCTGCCCTCAGACTGCAGGACATCCTGGTCACTGATCACCTGCAGGTTCAGGAGTCTTTCTCCCTCCTGCTGAGGCTGCAGACTCACAGACGAGTCTAAACCCGGAAGCCGCCCTGCCTGCTCCCCCTGCAGCAGGTACTTCTCTTCAGCAGATACCGCTGATTTATAGAGAAAGTCTTTGTGGGGGGTGATGCTCTCCTGATCTGGTCTGTGGATTTTAAACTCCTGCTCTTTGGATAAAGCCAGCCGGGTCTCACTCATTGGTGCTACAACTGGTTTAGATTGTTCTTTCCCAATCAGAGCCTGAGAGGCTGCATCTAAAGCTGGCAGCGGCTCTGAGTGTCTCTCAGTGACGGGCAGCTGCCCTGCAGACTGAGCCGAGTATAAGATCTTAACCCCTTCTGTGACCCTGAAGCTCCTCTCCTCCTCCGGTCTGAGGGTCACGCCCGAGGTTTCATCAAGGATCGGCAGATGGGTGTCCACTTGGTGACCGCTTACGAGCTGCCGGGCTTCAATACAAGTGCTGACCTGTTCTGGGACCCGGTCTGTCAGTGCCTCGGCTCTCACGGAGCTGAGAGGCAGGACCTGTTGGGACGTGGCCGACATCAGCTTTGTCAGCCTCTCTTTGGCCGGCTGGAGCTCTACGATCTCTGGGCTGAGGATCCGCTCAGAGTGCTGCTCGGTGATCTTCTGCCTCTCCTGGACCGAGGATAGGAAAGTGGCCATGTGAAGCTGTTTCACGGGAACAGCTGAGACCTGAGGGGGGTGGGTGGGCGCCACAGAAACCCTCTCCTGTATGTGGTGCGCCTGCAGCACCGCAGCCTGCTGGGTCATCTGCTCACGGTGCAGGGTGGCGGCGGAGATATCCAGCTCTCTGAGGGTGCCCACCTCCTCACTAGGGATAATCTGCCGGTCCTCAGTACTGATGGTGTAAATCATCTGGTCTGACAGAGTCCTTTTCTGGTATAATCTGGACTCTGTGGTTTGTTCGGTCATGGATATTTTCAGACCTTTAGTTTTCTGAGCTGTGGACACCAGCAGCTCTGCAGCACAGGAGGCCTCCCCATGGTGGTTGGAGGCCTTGCAGGTGTACACGCCGCTGTGCTCTAGTTTGACTCCTTTGATGTTAATAAAGCCCGATCCATCTGGGTTGTTCACAATGATACAGAACCCACCGGGCTGAATGTGCAAGCTGCCTTTAAACCACTGAACGCTGGGGAAAGGGTCTCCGGTCACAACGTACCTAAAGAACGCCTGACCACCCTCCGACAGCTGCTGGGACTCGATGGCTTTAGTGAACTCTGGGGGGTTCCCTGCTGCTACAAACCTCTTCCTGTCTACTCTCTCCTGCTTTTCTGGCTCCTTCACCTCAACATGCAGGTAAGAAGTGCACGTGGACTGGCCAAATCTGTTGCTGACAGTGCAGACGTACTCGCCCTCAAACTCCCTCTGAACCCTGTTAATCACTAAGCTGTACTCGTCTCGCTCATGGACCAACGTGTACACGGAGGAGCTCGTTATGGTCTGCCCATTGTGGAGCCACTGTACCACGGGCTTAGGGAAACCGGACACCGTGACGGTAAACCTAGCAGTTTCTCCGATAGTCACAGCGGCTGGAGAGAGTTTGCTGAGGAAAACTGGTTTCTCTTTTTTCTTCTCTAAAGAACTGGAGAAACGTTTGGAATCTGGTTTGAGTTCAAGTGTTCTGGTTTTATCTGGGAGCTTTAGGCCGGTGTAGTATGAGTCGCGGGTTTCCTCTTCCTCTACGAGGGTTGAGCTAGAGAAGGCTTGGGGTAATAACAATCAAAAGTTAAGTCAGACATGCAATAACAGTATAATCTATCACACGTAAACTTTAATGTGGAGAGAGACAACTCTATCCTCCGATGGAGACAGAGAGATGCAGTTAGCTTGATATACAATCTGCAGGTGGATCCTGAGTTAAAGAGGCCCTATTGCATGTAAATGGTCTGCAAAGGCTCAAATCCACGAGTTTCTCTCCCACACACTTTTGTGTTTTGGAAACATAGTTTGCACAAGTGTAAAAAAAACTCAAATATGTTGTAAATTGAAATACTCATAAAACATTTTGAAACATCAAATGTACTTGAATACACGGCAACCTGAAAAAAAAGAAAGTTAAAGAGGCCTTATTATTCTTCTGTGGTGTTCCCTCTCCTGTAGTCTGTTCTATAGATGTTAGTGCATGTAAATGGTCTGCAAAGGCTAACATCCCCGTGTCCCTGTTTTGGAAGTATGGTTTGCACAAGTGTAAACAACTTCAAATACTCATAAAATCGACTTGATTACCCGGCAACCTGCAAAGAAACAGTCATAACAAAGTAAATCCTCCATAGTTGAGACATTAGAAACAGTTTACGTCGCGGACGATATTTACCTTTCAAATCGTCGCGGACCTGAGCTCCAGGTTTCTGCTCCTCTGCAGTGACTGTAGAGACACAAACGGTCACAAATTAAAATCACTCTCCAAACTGGACACAACGTCTTATATGGTGCAAGACTGTTGGAATCAGTGACAGCTCGTGCATCCATATATTCCCTTTGCCTTCATTTGACTAAAGTTCTTGCATGCTTCCCCTGGATCCTAAGTGTGCAGCAGCACCTCAGTGGTATGAGTGTCCCTGGCTCTTATTAAGTCAGTAAAGCGGGACCCAAAGAGCCTCCGGGCCCCGCGTGAAGCAGTGAGTCTCTGCTGGCTGTGTGGGAGAGCAGTGTGAAGGGCCAGAGAGAGGCCGAGAGCAGAAGGACCAAAAGCATGCAGATGCCAACCTTTCATCACATTGCTGCTGGACTGTTTGAAAGTGGGTCCCACAGTTTTAACATTCACTCGGCACAGGGGGCCGTCATGTTTCACAGAGAAAGACACAGAGTCCTCAACACTCAACCGCTTGTAAAGCCAAATGACAAACGGCGTGGGGAGCCCCATCGTAACGCAACACAGGGGGGCGCTGTGGGGGCTCCTGAGCAGCTCCGGGGGGAGTTTGATGAGGAAGTCGGGGGAGCCTCGCTTGTCCTGAGGGAGGATGTCCGGGAAGTGCATCTGTTTGATGAGGCTGTAGGGAGGAAACTCCCCCGGACTCTCCGCCTCCTCCGGCTGATCGGGCTCAGGGAGGTATCGAGACCCCCTGTCTGTCTGAGACACTTTACGCACAGAATCGATAGGGATTGGGGTTTCTGCTTTGAGATTCGCTTCTTTCGCTGGGTGAGATAAAGTTAGGGATAGTCATTAGAGAGGATCACTCTTTAACACTAAAGGGGTTAGTAGGATGGATGGGGGAGGGGTTAGGGAGCGGAGCTGGAACAGCGGGTTACAGGTAGGGATGCCCCGACCCAGCGGGAAGTAATCAGGAAACAAACATATATAATATATAAAAGAACCAATCAGGCTGACAGCCGTACTCTGATAATGCTACAGAGTGAACAATAACACTAATGCTAACAGAGGTTGCATTGAGATACATTGAGATGTTTTCTGTGTTCAGAACAAATTAGTAGAATATAATGTTATTATGATGTGTTAAAATGTTATCTTGTAAAATGTAGGTTTTCTTAAACAAATTCAGATATTAGAGAGAAATATGACGTGTTAAACTTCCAAACATTAGCAGCTTATATACGCTAATATATATATACTACGTCTTTATAACTACTAATGCATATATTAAGAAAAATGCATTCATTATTTGTTTCCTTATCATTTCAATTATTTGCTTCTATGCAAAATAACAATATAGATGTCAACAGAAAACTAAAGGATAACCTTTACACCTTGGGATGGTTAAATATGTAATTTAACATAGTACATATGTCTTCCAGCTGCTATCAGAAAACAAAGAATGCTTGTTTGGGTGGATAAGGTTCGATCGGGGCATCTCTATCTCCAGGCTGAGGGGAAATTAAGAGGCGGGGAGGCGCAGAAGATGGAGCGGGGGGGGGGGGGGGGGGGGATGGACCAGATGATAAAAAAGAAAGAGAAAGCACCTTCCACGGTGAGCTGGGCGGAGCAGCTGTTCTGTCCGTGCTGGTTGGCGGTGGTGCAGCAGTACAAACCCTGATCCAACACGCCAACGCCCTGGATGACCAGGGACAACAGCCTGCCGCTCTGAGAGCTCCTCACCCGCTCACAGTCCACCACACTGTGGCCGTTATGATCCCACGCCACCCCGGTGAAGGGCTGCCCCTCCACCAGGCAGCTGAACTCGGCCATCTCGCCACTTTGCACCTGGACGTCGCTCATTTCCACCAGCAGCCGGGGGCGGGCTGAGGTCTGAAAGCTGCTCTCAGAGCTCATCTCCACCGAGCTCTGCGTCTCAACCGTCCTCCAGGACAGGGACGAGCTCTCAGACAGCGTCTCAGTAAAAACACTCTGACTGACACTCCCATCGATCATCACACTAGCTAAGGCTGTCCCATCTGGGCAGTAAAGAGAGTAAAGAGTTAGGTCAACACAGCATCATTCTTCCTCAGGTGTTTCAGGAGCTGGAGGAGCGCTGAGGTCAGTGAGGATCAGTGGGGGGGGGAGTGACAGACTGCGGCTGCTTTCCACCGTCAATCATGCAAGCTTGACTGGAGCCAAGTCAAAACCAAATAAAAGCTAAGGACTAAGTCCGTGCTCGAGCATGAGGAACCCGGAAAGCTTTTCCAGAGTTCAGCTCTGAAGGAGCATGCTGCATTCCTCTGAAATAAAGACTCGTGATATTTGGTGAAGGAAGAGAGACGCTCATGCATCACGTGAGAGAAGAACCCTGGAAGATCACCTGTGCTCAGTGAGAGGTCAGAGACAGAAGCTGATGAAGATATCTGTCGGCATGCTATCAGAAACTACAGTTAGTTGAACTGTGCCGGCAACAAAAGAAACATAAAACACACTTCCTGAAGGCTGCTTGCACAAAGATGTTGTTGTCTGTAAAGATAGAGACAAACTCATTTGTTGATGTTAAGGATTAACTCTCCAGTCCCAAAATAAGAGAGTCTGGAGTTCCCCAGGGAAGCGTCCTGGGGCCTCTTCTATTCCTAATGATTTCATATCAAGTGATGTATTTCTCTATGCAGATGATGTAGCTTGTAACACAGAGCTTATAGTGGTTGATAATTAGGTGAAGTTATAATAAATTCTCCCTCTGTCTGTTCTGCCAGAACTGAGCCTGGTTTATTTGGGTCTAGATGTTATCTAAAGAGATCTTTGACAATTTCTGGTGCCAATATCCTGATGTCTTTGTGCGACCAGCCGCAGGAGAGCGAACACACCGATGAACCATGCAGCCTTTTATTGGCTCAATAAAGGGCTTTTATTTGTTCCAAGCATGCTTCTTTATATATTTGAAGCATGAAGTGGTTGTTAAGGACATAATAGAAATCTAAATATGATATAACACTTTCATTGTTAGTTCTAGACACCTACAATCCTCCGTTAGCTAACAGATCATTTCAGATTCAGTTTCTAAATGAAAAAAGAGTTTTGTCAGAGCTATACTCGCAAAAATGCAAAAGGATAAAAAGAGATGTGGAAATATCAACGTCTAAAGAGACCTGTTTGCAGGTTAGAGGGACTCGCTTTGGATGAATGTATCTTCAGCAGGCTGTAAAATGGAGCTGATTTCAACATGTAAGACCAAGAGAAGACATGTTGAGCTGAAGACCAGCATGGGGGTTAAACATGCAGCAGAGTGTTTGACTCATGCAGGGTGAGACAGTTAGATCTGGAGCCTGGATCACTCACCGTCGATATTCAGAGTCGCAGCACAGGTGACCCTTCCTGCTGCGTTTGAGGCCATACATGAGTACTCTCCCTCGTGCTTGGAGAGGGTTTTAGAAATGTCCAACTGGTAGGTTTCACCAGAACGAGACATCCTGAAGATGTCTGAGTCCCTGACCTCTCTGTCGCCACAGAACCAGGAAACCTGCAGATCTGCAGACACATTGTCACTCAGCAGCGTAACACCACTTATGATCAGAGGACTGCAGACATAATGTTCTGACAGCATCTCTCCTTTAAACCAGGCGTGTTAAACCCTACCTTCCCCAGAGACGGTGCACTGGAACTGGGCCGGGAACCCCTCTGCGACCAGGAGGTCCCTCATGGGGGCTTTGAGCACCGGAGCAGAAACCCGGGATTCAGTCTCGTGAACTGAAGACAAAGACATGAGCAGTGGTTATCAAGCAGGTTATTTGTCACGATAAATATTTAACAAGACTTGGTCAAAACGTTCTCACCATTAGCTGTGTCTTCATTATTGGATGATATACCTAAAAGGTTGCATCGAAACAGCAAAACTCAATAAAACTTGCTCAATTTAGGAAAAGGACTCTCTTGAGGTGGCTTTCCATTTGTGTTAAAAGAGTTTATGCTAATTTGAAATTCTTCTGCAGAATAAGTTGTTACGTCCCATGGCTGATCAGCTGTTTCTGCCAATAACGTGAAACATAGTCAATTCACACTGACCTGAGAGAAGAATTAAAACCTCCTGGAGGTAAGCAATACTGCTATATTTTTAAATGTTATTATAGTTTTCTTAAAATAGTTCTCTGTCTGTGTTTTACACCACGACACCAAGTCGTTCCTCGTACGTGTCAACCTACCTGGTAATAAACCTGATTATGATTCTGATTCTGATGTAGGGCGTACCTTCGACGGTGAGGGTGGCGGAGCTCATTGCCTCTCCGAAGTCATTCCTGGCGGCACAGCTGTAGACGGCGGCGTCCTCTGGGAAGACGTCCAGCAGCATCAGCGTGTGCTCGTTCTCGTCATGGAGGATCTTGCACTTTGAGTCTGTGATCAGCATCTGGGAGTCTTTGTACCAGGAGACCGTGGGCATCGGCAGGCCGCTCACCTGCACCGTGAAGCGTACCGAGCGCCCTGAGGAAACGGTCTCAGGCTGCATCTGCCGCTCGATCTGAGGAGGCTCCGGCACTGAAGCACACACAGAAACCTCAGAATATAGGACAACAGATGTATAGCATTGAAAACATGGAGGTGGAGGTCACTCACGCCTGACATGGAGGTTCATGGTGGTCCGGTTCTTCCCGGCGATGAAGGTGTATTCTCCGGCGTCGCTCCTGAAGGTCTCTGAGACGGTGAGGCGGTGAATCCTCCGGATGCAGACGTAGTTGAAGCGCTGCTCCACAGAGAACTGGATTTCCACGCCGTTCCTTAGCCAGCGGCCCTCCACCTCGTCCTCGTTCACCTCCAGCTCGAAGGTGGCGCGCTGCTTCTCCACAACCTGAAAATAAACCAGACCGAGGCTTTAAGCCGGAGAACTGAGATCCAGGAGGTCTGTTATAGTTGTAATGTTTCTCAATGTCTTTCATTTATATAAAGCACTTTGAATTGCCTTGTGTTGAAAGGTGCTATACACATACACTTGCCACCTCACTATCCATTAGACCACCATTATCTTATATCTGCAGCTCTGTGGTTTTCATATGATGATCATGATTCTACTCACGGTAATGTCCCTGCTGGCGGGTTCGGAGATCTTGATGTCCCGTCCCAGGACCCCCAGCGAGGCCTTGGACATGCTGGACCCGGCCACCGCGGTGTACTCTCCGGCGTCGGAGAGGCGCACCGACTGCAGCAGCAGCTGGTGGGCGAACTTATCTGAGGTAATCTTATATCTGCAGGAGACACAGCAGAGGCAGTCTGTCAGGAGACTGTTTGGGAAATATGTTCCTAGGCCCATAATAATAATAATACATGACACTTATATAGCACTTTTATAACTTTGACCCAGTTTATGACTGTACTGCCCTCACCTTGGGCTGCTCTCTGTGTTTTGTCTCCCTGTTCCTGCCTATATATATGTTTTATCTCGTTACGCACAATGTTGATTATTCTCTCAGAACTAACTAAATACATGGGTCTGGCTTGGCAGCAGCTGTATCACCTACTGTCTGCAGAACATGTCTTGTGAATTCTCCGTCCGATGCTCCAAATAAACCATCAGTGTTTGCCATCAAAGCTCCTGCTCTCTCCGTGTCTCTCTGAGTCTCCATTGCTTCACAAGTTTCCATCACAGAAACCTTGTTTTTCACCTGTCTGCGTGTCGGTGTGATCGGGGAAGGGCTTACCTGTCGCACATCTCCAGCTCCTGGCCGTCCTTCATCCACATCACTTGCACGTTGGGCTCAGAGACCTCACACTCGAAGGTGGCCCTCTTCTTCTCTGTGATCTTCATGTCCTTCAGGTGCTTCGTGAACTCGACCACGCGCGCTGCAGCGGACAGAGAGAGGAAGTTACATGACAGGTTTTTAGCTTACGCTTTCATCCAAAGCATTTTACATTCACTCAATACCGTAGAGATGCCTCTGGGGGAAATATGGGGTTAACTTTCCTCCGAGAGACAGGTGGGATCTAACTAATAACCCCCTGATTTGCATACCAATACACTAACCCACTGAGCATTCAAAAGGCACACGCAGTGGGTACAAAATACATATGTTTACATCGCAGGAAAAATAACACTGGTCAGAACCAAGTTAGATTTTAAAAATACTTTTATAATGGTTGTATTCCTGACCTTCTCTTACTTTCTCATGCTGTTCATGTTTGCACAACCACACACCAAAGCAATTCCCTTGATGTGTAAACCTGGCAATAAACTCCATTCTGATTCTCATTCTGATGTGACGACCATATGTAAATGCAACATCCAATAAACAACAAGTGGCTGACAAAATGAAAGAGAGTGCAGACATGATGCTGGTGGAGCCCGAAGCAGAGCAGAAAGGGACAAAGAGAGAGATGTTACCCTCCACGTGGAGCTTGGCGGTGGTGATGGCCGACCCGGCGCTGAAGCTGTAGGCGGCGCTGTCTCCTCCGTGAACGTTCCTGATGCTCAGCGTGTGCGTCAGCTGCTTGCAGCGCGCCTGGCAGCGGTCCGTGGAGCGGATCTCCACGCCGTTCTTCAGCCACTTGTACGTCACATTCTCGTTGTTCACCGTCACCTCGAAGGTCACCGTGTCTTTCTCCTGAGCGTTCAGGTCCTGCAGCATCGTGGAGATCAGGATGGCTGCAGGAGACAACACGGATAGTTATGAAGCAGAAGGCAAGATGTTTTAAATACTTCACAAATGAAGAATATTCCTAGTTCCTGCAGCTCTGTTATGGCTGTGGCTCTAGACTTTAAAAGTAAAAGATGGATGTGCTTCATGTTAATGAGTGCGGAGTTCCCCAGAGAAGCGTCCCGGGGTCTCTTTTATAACTGACGTATTTGAATGATTTATAATAAGGAGATATATTTTTTAACATCAGAGCATAAAATGTTTTAATAGTTTCTCCAATTCTCCATTTGGCCAAATAAGTCGATTTCTCTTTTGGGTAAAAACATTTTTTAAGAGATCCCTGACAATTACAGACAATGTGCACATGACACCCATATCCAGTAATTAATTGACGATATGATTAGGAAGGTGGCCTTTGCAAGAAGTTCAGGTAGCATAGCTAGCTAACAGCTTACGGCTGACGGTGAGCTTGGCGGACACTCGGTCGTTCCCACACACGAACGTGTACTCCGCGGCGTCTTCCCGGCTCGTGTTGGTGATCTTCAGCTGGTGGAGTTTCCCCTGGACCACGATCCTGAACTTCTCGCTCATCTCGATGTCCACGCCGTCCTTCAGCCAGGTGGACGGCACGTTGAAGTGAGAAACCTCGCACTCGAAGGACGCCGTGTGCGTCTCCGGCACCGAGACGCTCTTCAGAGGCTTGGTGACTCGCAGGGCTGCAGGGGGGAAACACGGGTCAGCAAACATCCATGATGCTTTATATCAGGGGGGTCAAACATAGACCAAGACTGAACCGCCAGAGGGTCCGATCAGACCCTCAGCATGACTTTGCAAAGTGTTTAAATTACAGAGAAGACATTCATGATAAACTGATGCATGATGTGGTTGAAATTGCATTTATGTTTCTTAAGAAATGTCATGTTGTTTTTAATGTTATATAAAAGGAAGTTCATGAATGTTAAAATGGTCAGAATGTAATTTCTTCCACTAAAACGAAGGGGTTATTTACAGGTTATTATGCTGTGATTTTACTGGTCCGGCCCACTTGAGATCAAATTGCGCTGCCTGAACTAAAATGAGTGCCATGGTGCTAGGCTAACGTGCTAGGCTAACGTGCTACTCACACTCGACCATGAGGCGTGCGCTGCAGTGCAGGTGCCCCACCACGGCGCTGTACTCCCCCTGCTTGCTGTTGTCTACGTCCTGCACCATCAGCTTGTGCGTCTTCTTCTCCGACAGCATCATGTAGCTGCCGCTGGTCTGCAGCTCCACGCCGTTGAACATCCACTTCACGGGGATGTCGTCCTCGGAGAGACCGAGCTCGAACACGGCGGTCGCGCCCAGCAGGGAGGTCACGTCCTTCGGCTTCTTCAGGATCTTAATGCCTGCGGGGAACAGAGTTCTTCATTTATCTCGGGCGAAACTGGGTTTATGCCCATTGCTCTATTTTAGAATATAAAATAATAAATGTGTTGAACAAAAAATGTGACCTAAAAAGATAAAATAAAGTGAAACAGAATCAAAATGATCTATATAAATATAAAATACACATTTGTAATGAATATAGGAACATTCTTATCAAACATAAAAATATGTAAATGAATCGTCGTCGTACCCTCCACGTTGAGCCGGGCGTTGGCCGACAGCTTCCCGAGTTTGAAGGAGTACACAGACTCGTCGCTGGTGCTGCAGTTCCTGATCGTCAGCGTGTGCAGCGTGCCCTCGATGCTGATCTCGTACTTGTCGCTGGGCCTGATCTCCACGCTGTTCTTGATCCACGCCGCGCCCCTCACGTCCTCGTGGGTCAGCTCCAGGCTGAACGAGGCGTCCTGCGTCTGCACCACGTTCAGGTTCTTCAGCGTCTTCTTGATCTTCACCGCTGCAGCAAACACACCAAGACACTCGTTAGGGTTAACACTCGTTAGGGTTAAATACTCGTTAGGGTTAACACTCGTTAGGGTTAAATACTCGTTAGGGTTAACACTCGTTAGGAGGGAACACTCGTTAGGGTTAAATACTCGTTAGGGTTAACACTCGTTAGGAGGGAACACTCGTTAGCACTAATTATTTTGTATCCATTAATATTAGTTGCCGATAATCATTCATTAGCACTAATTATTCAGCAACTCAAATTATTCCTTAACCCTGATTATTCATTAGTAGAAAACACTTATAAAATATATATTATATATAATTATTAAATAAGCACTGAGTATTCGTTAGCATGAAACCTTAGCTATCACAAATGATTTGTTATCCATTATTATTCGTTAGTAGAGAAACACCTCGTAGCGCTTATTATCCATTAGCACATTGAGGAGCATCATCTGCTAAAGATTCACAACTAAAACGAATAAAGGCGTAGAGACGTACCCTCGACCCGCAGGGTGGCGGTGGTTTTGGACGTGGCCACCTGATAGGTGTACTCGCCCACGTCGGTTGCCTTGGTGATGGCGATGACGAGGCGTCTGACGGCGCCCTTCGCTTCGCTACTCGTGTTCTCATTGAAGTCCACGCTGTTCCCGTCCTTCAGCCACTTCCCCTCCGCCGTGGGGTTCGCCACCTCGCACTCCAGCACCGCTGTCTGCGAGTCGGCCACCACCAGGTCCCTCAGGGGCTTCTTTATGGCTCCCCCTGGAGGCAGGGAGGAGGAGAGGCAGGAACAAACAGATTATTATAAAATATATGATACTGTAAGTAATACATTTCATTTATAAAAACGTCATCTCAAGGTGCTTCACAATGCTATGAGGAGAAAATACAATAAAATAAAACGTTATCTAAGGAGCATATTGAATCAAATGTGGTAATATAAGAAAGGCTAAGAGCATAAAGGTTAGAATAAAATAAAGGATAGTCAGTAAAATGCGTGCGGAACAGATGGGTTTTGAGGCTTTTTTGAAAACAGAGTGATGCAGAGGTCCGCATGTTCTCTGGAAGCTGATTAAGTAATTATGATTTTATTATTATAATGATATTCCAGTGGTTGCTGTAAAAGTGTTTTGTGACGTCAGAGAGTCAACATTAGCTGTTACCAGATCACAATTGAGATCTGTTCCTGTGGGGATTGTCCACAGTACTGACTGTATGTAAGTCGCTTTGGATAAGAGCGTATAACAAATGACACGTAATGTAATATCAATTATATCACATCTGCTGCAATACCTATTCATTTACGTTCAGCATCAAATACATCACCACTGCGCTCAAAAAACAATTATATATTCATTAAATAAAGTTGATTTAATAAACAAAGACACAGATTCAAAAATCAGGATTCAACAGAAGTTTGAAGAAAACTGTTTAGAAAGAGATGTAGTTACCGGAGACGGTGAGCATGGCGGTGCACATCTTCTCCCCGGCGGCGAACATGTACTCGCCCTCCTCATCCTTCATGGAGTTCATGACGGTCAGCGTGTGACGCTTGTTCTTGGACTCCATCTTGTGTTTCGGCCCGGCCTTCAGAGGCTGCCTCTTGAAGGTCCAGAAGGCGTCGATGCCGGCGTGAGAAACTTCTGCGTCGAACACCACGTTCTCCGACTCGGAGCACTCCTGGTCTTTGATCGGCTTCACGATCTGCACGGCTGGGGGGGGACAGGGGATCTTTAATATATATCTTATATAGTAATAATAATACATTGGATTTTTATAGCACTTTTACTAATGCTCAAAGACGCTTATACGTATATATAGTATTTAATCAGCTGCAGGAACTGCTTATACTATTTGTATTATTATATTAAACATTTCTACCCCAATGTATTACTATTTTTAACACTTATTTAAGGATTGATTCAAGACATTTTAATTCAAAGTATTATTTTTTTTGCAATAGCTGCTGAAACAGTTAGCAATAGCTGCTAAACGTTAGCATTAGATGCTAACTTTTGGTGAATTTAGAAGAAATGTACACAAACACACAAAGTTAGTCTAATAAACTCCTGGATGTGGATTCTGGAGGTTCTCTTTGATATCTCCAATCTCTTTTAATAATGGCTCTCCCTGACATGAAGACATCAGTGAACTCACTCTGGACGGTGAACTGGCAGCTGGTCTCGGCCCGGCCCACCAGCAGCTTGTACTGGCCCTGGTCCGAGGCGAAGGTCCGGTTGAAGACGAGCCTCTGCTTGGATCCCTTCGTCACCATCTGCACCCGATCGCTGGCCGTCAGCAGCTTCCCGTTCAGGAACCACTTCACAGAGAGAACGTCCTGCGCCGAGATCTTCGCCTCCAGCACCGCCTTCGTGCCTTCAACTGCACTCGTGTCCTTCAGAGGGACCAGCACGCCGATCGCTGAAATACACAGGAAATACTTCAGTATTAATATCACTGTACAGGAAATACATCACTATACAGGAAATAAGATAATTGTTTTGTTGGCGTCTTACTCTGGATGACGACCTTGGCGCTGGTGGAGATGGCGTGATCAGGGACCACGAAGGAATACATCCCATGATCAACCTTGCTGGTGTCTTCGATCAGCAGCTTGTGGATCTGTTTGTCGACGACCACGTGGATGCGGTCGGACGCCGTGACCGACTTCCCGTCCTTCATCCAGCTGCCCTCCACGTTCTCCTGGGAGAAACGGACCTCCAGCTGAGCGATGTCGCCTTCACACACCGTCAGGTCGCTGAGCGGCTTCATCAAGGTGATCGGGCGCACTGCGGGGGAGAAACAGACATTATAATAACCAAAACTACAGATAAATACAGACTTTACACAGACGTCAGCGCACTAAACGAGACGTAGGAGTTATTATAGGGAACTGAGAAATACTCAAATCCTTGAGGCTCTCAAAAATATTGTAAAAAAAATACAGCAGAATATATGAAAACTTTTGTAAATAACTTTTGCAAAATAACAAAAAGTCCTATATTGTCGGATCCAGGGACACTGATCGATCTCGGACCCTAGTAAAGAAGAGTTTTATTTGACAGCTCTGGATTATGATGCACCTTGTGACTTGTTTCTGGACCACTGTCAGGCCAGCATAGAATAAAAGTCACGAAACTCAGCCAGACTTCCACAACTCACGTTTCATCTTCAGGGAGGCGCTGGTCTTGAACTCTCCGGTTTTGAAGGAGTATTTGCCTTGGTCCTCCTTCTTCACGTCTTTAACGGAGAGGCTGTGTCTGCCTCTGCGCGAGGAAATGACGTATTTGCTGCTGGCGGAGATCTCCTTCTCTCCGAAGAACCAGCTGCCGTCAGAGTCCTCACGGGAAACCACGCACTCAAACTCTGCCGAGTATGTCTCTGGGACCTCGGTGCTCTCCAGCTGCTTCAGCATCTCCAGTGGAGCGCCTGTTTACATACAAGGGAAAACTTCCTGTTAAATACACAAAGAGAAACCTCTCTTTAGAGCAATGATTGGTTCTCTTTCAGCTGACCCACCTTCTACGGTGAGCTTTGCGGTGGTCTTCACGTCTTCATCGTCAATCACCATGCAGGAGAACTCGGCGTTGTCCTTAATGCCGATCACCAGCACAGACAGGAAGTGGACCTTTCTGTCGGCGTGCATCCTGTACTTGTCTCCGGTGAAGATCTGCTGGTTGTTCCTCAGCCATTTGACCTTGACGAAGGGCTCGTTGGTCTCACACTCGAAGGTGGCCATGGTGTCCTTCTCTTTGGCCTGGACCTCCTCCAGCGGCTGGGTGAACTTGATCACCTGCTTGGCTGCAGAATGACAAAAATGCACAAAGTTTAATTAAATGCACATATATGAGAAACATTAACTGATAAAGAGTTTGGCCAGATGCTCCTGACCTACAGATATGAACTTCTTGTAAACGGTGGCGTTACCTTGCACCAGCAGGAAAGCGTGGCTGGACGTCTCCCCGGCGCGGCTGCTGGCCTTCACCATGATGCTGGCTGAATCCTCGGGCTGGACGTCTCTGATGACCAGCTCGCAGACCTGGTCCTCGGGCCAGTACCAGTTCACCCGCTCCGTCTTCTCCAGCTGAATGCCGTTCTTGAACCACTGGCACTCAGGCTCTGGTCTGCCCACCACCCGGACCCTGAACTTCACTTCGTCTCCCAGAGCAACTGTCTGGCTGGTGATGCGCTCCAGGATCTTGGGGGCCTCCATGCTGGCGGACAGCTTCACACGCTCTGGTTTCAGAGGCTTTGCGGTCACTTTGCGCTCCTCCTCCGCTTTCTTCTTTGCCGCCTCCTCCTGTGCCTTGGCGCGATGCAAGAGATCCTCCTTTGTCTTCTTCAGCAGATCCTCGTAGGACTCGTCCTTCTTGCGGGACTTGAGCTCCACGGCGGTGATGGACTCGTAGTAGCCTTCCTCCGTACGCCGCTTGAACTTCCCGCGCAGCTCATCGGACTCCTCCGTGGATTTAGCATGCACGTTCCTCTGGGCCTTCTTCAGCTTCACCACCTCCTTCAGTGCGGAGTCCTCGGAGGGTTTCTCAGCCTTAACAACCTCAAATGTAGTTTTTCCAAGTTCGGCAGGGGCAGCGGCGGGTTTCCCCTCGGTGCGACGCAGTTGAGTCCTGTTGTCCTCTTTCTCCACAATATCCAGCTTCACCGTGTGTCCGACCACGCCCACGTTGTTCTCCGCCGTCACCTTCACCTCTCCTGAGTCATAGGACTTGATTTCTGTGATCTCCAGGAAGTAAATACCGTCGTACCGGAGTCTGTATCTCTTGCTTTTGCGGATGAGTTGCCCGTTGAGGTACCAGTTGACCTTGGGGGTCGGGTAGCCGGTGACTCTGCAGCGGAAGCGAGCCGTGTCGCCCTCCTTTAGGCTGGCGGGTTCAGGAAGAAGCACGATCTCAGGTTTGATCTTCTCAAACTCATCATCAGTGGTGACACCTGTAGGTCCGCCCTCGTGAGCCATGCGCTCCATCTCGTCCATCCGATGAGCCCCCTTCCTGCCTTCGGGGAGCTGAGACTCCTCAACCAGGCCTTTCTCGTCCTTCACCACCAGCGTGGCGGACGTCTGGTCCGCCCCGTACTTGTTTGTGGCTCTGCAGGTGACGACGCCGCTGTCTCTGGCGTACGCCGCTTCGTAGTCCAGACTGCAGTATCCAAACTCGTTGACCATGCGCAGCCTGTTGGCCGCCTCCAGGGGTTTCCCGTCATGCAGCCACTCCACCATCATGGTGGGGTCTCCGATGGGCGTCAGCCGGCACTCGAAGTGAGCCGGGCCAAAGCGCTTCATCCTGATGGAGGTCACCTTCTTCTTGAACTGAGGCTTCTGCTGCTTCTCCTTGTCGTACAGGTCGCCCTCCTCCCACTGGTCCTGGCCGTAACGCTGGTGCAGGGGCTCCAGCTCAGGCGCTGCGATATCCTTAGCTTTGTAGGTTCCTTTGGGAATAACAAGCTTCCTCTCTGGTTCGGGCTCCACTTGGTCCACCTCCACGTTGACCCTGCAGCGGGTGGTGTCTCTGCCGGCCTTGTTGATGGCTGTGGCCGTGTACCAGGCGCTATCTGCACCGGCGGCAGATGGGATCTGAAACTTGGCCTCTCCTTTGGTTCCCTCCACCCTGCAAGATGGATCAGTCGTGTGAGAAAAACAGTTTTTCTCACATTTGTGCATACAAATAACAGGATTTATCTATTATAGAAAAAGCTTCTGATTGTTTCCCAGTTTATGCAATTATATCAAATATATGACGTCTGCTCTGAGAGCTACCTGATGTTGGGGTGCTTGTGTGGGGAAATGATGTCGCTGTTCTTCAGCCAGACGATGTCGGGCAGCGGGTTTCCGATGGCTCTGACAGCCAGCTCCACCAGAGTGCCCTGCTTCACACTCAGGTTCTTCAGCTTCTCTGTGAACTGGGGTCGCAACAGCGTCTCTTTGGCTGGAAAACAAAATATAAAAAACCTCAGTGACAGCCAGTAACAGAGCCGGCTGATGGCAAATAGATGTCTCAGTGTCGTCTTTAACACAGTTCTGCAGTCTTACCGTCCACGGTGAGCGTGACGGAGATGTTGGAGCGTCCGGCCCGGTTCTGTGCCACAACGGTCCACTCTCCAGAGTCGTGAGGCATGGCAGGGACGATGATCAGGGACTGGGTCCCGTCCTCTTTAACCACGATCTTGTGGGTGTAGTCGCTAACCACTTGTTGTCCTGAGGAGGTCACGAGACACACATGTTATTGTCAGACCAACACATCTTAAAGCCTGTTACTCCAAACCAATCGCCCATTGGGTGTTTGTTTTCAGTCCAGACATTTGCAGACTACCTGGGTTTTGTAACAACAGGAACTCCCAACATGACTTTTAGAAGACCCTGAGGACTGATCTGTGCTGAGACTCACCGTTGTGGAACCAGTATGTTTCGGGCATCGGTCTGCCGACCACCTTCAGGTCGAAGCGTGCCGTCTGGCCCTCAGAGCATTTACATGAGGCGGGCTTCAGGACGAACACGGGTTTGTAGAGTCTCTCCAGCTGAGCCTCATCCGTCTCGTCCAGCCGGCGGGCCGGAGAGCGTCCGGGCGAACGGCTGGAGGAACGTCCAGGAGACCGGCTCATAGAGCGAGGAGACGAGGATCTGAGGGGTGAGAGGAGGCCATGAAGTCTACAGGTGTACTGGTCTACAGGTGTACAGGTTTACGGGTCTATGCTGCAGAAGAAAACCACTAAGATCATCTGACATATGTTTTGAAGTACAGCTACGGTTTTAAATGGCTGAACTTGCACATAAAGCATTATAAGGACAGTCATACTGCTTTGATTTTACTCCAACCGTACAATTACAACATACATTATTTACAGTTTTTAACCCGGACCTTCATTAATAGCTAAACCATAATGTGTTGTGGGGTCAGTGTCATTGGACTACATTTCCCCCTCAAACATTTTAGCAGTCACATCTAGCTAGTTACTAAGTTAGCTAGTGTTAGCAAAAGGCTAGAGCAACGTCAGGAGTTCCAGTTTCTCTGTTTCTTGAAAAGAGCCTTTACCTGATTCTTTGCATGGCAGGTTGTGGTGTGTATCTTTGAGGAGTTCCAGCTCCGGACTCGACGTAGAGTTTCCCGGAGCTGACGGAGTTCCCCTTGATGTTGCTGGCGAAGGCGGTGTAGACGCCCTCGTCCTCCGGCTGCACGACAGGGAGGCGCAGGCTGGCTCGTCCGTCCTGGAGAACCTCCATCTGGTATCGGTCACCTGATCTGATGCGCTGGCCGTCTTTGAACCAGGCAATCTGTGGAAGGCAAACAGTCATACAGAGCTGCAGGTGTTTCTGTGTTCCTGAAGGCATCATCACTCTGGTCCAATGGGATTCCTCCATGTGATTTTGGATTATGGCAAACAGATGTTTATGATGCTTTCACGTTTAGTTCAGAAGGATAATCTCCACAAATTAACACCACTTTATGATTTCTGTCAAAATCGGAGAAAAAAGTAAAATTCCGAAATTTTGAGAAAATTCATAATTTAGAGAAAAATGTCATAATTTAGAGAAGAAAGGAATTCTGAGGAAAAAAAGAATTTCTGAGAAAAAAAAGGAATTCTGAAAAAAAAGGTCAAATTCTGAAATGTTGAGAAGCCTAACCCTGAGAAAAAACCCATCGTTTGTTCATATTCAACATAAAGAGCAGTACCTTGGGGAGGGGCATCCCGCTGCTCTTGCAGTGGAAGGTCACCCCCATGCCCTCCAAGATCCTGTAGTTTTTGACGGGGGTGTCAAAGATGGGCTGCACGGCCTCGTTGGGGTCAGAGGTCACGATCAACTCTCCGTCCTCCGTCACGATCTCTCTGTAGGTAAACTTCAGGATGACGAGCTCGTACTCGTGGATGATCCTCTGCTCGATGGCAGACAGATGGAAGTCCTGCAGACCAGAGGAGGTGGGACAACGTTTATTAAGACCAGGTCAGCATGCAGAGACTTCAAGATGTGTCTTTAACCCTCACCCTAACCAGGTCAGCATGCAGATACTTTCACTGAGACTGTGTTGATCTGAGAACCAATATAAAGACTCCATGCTTTCCTCCTTCAACTTTCTGTGACAAGCTGTTACCCTTTTTACAAATTTGGTTTGGGTTCTAAGTAACTGTTTAAACCCAATGCTCTATGAGTCCTAGACCAAGCCCCAGAAAGTCCACTGGACGTTGTTCCATCAGTACTACCAGTTCTCTTCATACATCCATCCATTTTAAGTAATGGTTTAAACCCAATGTTTTGAGTCCTAGACCAAGCCCCAGAAAGTGCACCGGACCAGTTCTCTTTATACCTCCATGCTATAAATCTGCTCCTACCTGTCCGGTTATAATGGTTGAGGTCTGCTCCATGGGGGTTGCCCCGGCGGTGGGCTCCTGCACCATGGCTGTCACTTCAGTCTTAAAGGTGGCTTCCTGTTTCTTCATCAGGGCTTCGTATTCCTCTGTCGAAACAAAGCGTTCAGCGTTAGACTACAGCACTTCTTCTTCTCTAACCTCTTCCACGCTGTAGGTGTTTCTGACAGAGGGGTTTCCTACCTTCCTCCAGCAGGTCTGCAGAGGCAGAAACTTCTCCCAACTGGTTCTTGGCGAACACCGAGTATTCTCCGGCGTCATCGGCAAAGGTCATGGAGATCTCCAGCTTACATTCGCCGGTCTCCTTCTTATAGGTAACTTTATATCTGATGGAGGAAGGGGGTGAGGGGTGTGTTAAAGATAATTCAAAGAGAGCTGTTGCCCCCTACAGGCTGCAGTGTGCATTACAGATACAATGACTACATTTATCTTTGCTTAGACTTTAAAGAGCAAAGACTGTGTTAGACTTACAGTCATGGGGATATATCCTCTGTTGTACTTTAGCATTGGTTTGATCAAATCTAAAACCATCACTGTGTCTTTCCTTTTTAGGGTTAAAACCTTGTTCCAGTAGAAGATCGATCTTCATGCTCGGAGTTAGATACTCAAAATGGAGGTTTTCATATTAAATTACGTAGTGCAACATGTCGCCTGAGATATGGTTGAGAATTCCCTGGATTGTAAACACTGCTCTGGGTTTGTTATATGTTTGACAGCCCCAGGACGTGAGGTACATTGCCTTCACAGCCGGTGTGTTCCTGACCCACCTGTATCCGGTAGTGAGCGGGACGCTGCCCTTCTTCCAGATGACGTGAGGTTTGGGGCTCCCCCCCACCTTGCAGTCGAACACCACGCTGCCCCCCTCCTCCAGCTTCTGAATGCTGGGTTTCCGGAGGAAGACGGGGGCGGCGTCCGGGACGTCGGCTTCGCTCACCTGAGACTCTGTCTCCTCTGGAGCCTCTTCTCTTTCTCTGCACACACAAACCTCCTGTTAGCATTAGCCGTAGCACTCTGTACACTCAGTCCAATAGAGAGTGTGTTTTCTGGAGATAGACAACGGTAAGCAAGCTGCACCACATCTAAATATTAAAGATCATTAAACCAATGTTCCAACTGACTGTGACTCCCAGTATTTCCCACTTTATGAGCTAATCTCCAATTTCAATTGTTTTAAAGGGCAACTTTACACAGTCTTTGTACTGTGTGCAAAGTAAACAAATGTCACGTCAAACAGTGCATCGATACCACAGCGGTGGAGAATATGCAGTTTCCCTCTACAATCTTTTGGATCAGTGCTGTTATAAACCTTTGTCATCGGGGACATGTTAAATAAAGTTGCCTCTCATTACATTTTTTACCGACATGTTTGGTAAAGTTGTGAAAGATATAAACTGGTGTTTATGGTGCACTCACGGTTTCTCTGCAGATTCTGCAGCCACCTCCTCTCTGCTCTCAATGTCTTCGGACACTGCAGGACAACCACGGGTTAGATAGGAAGAAACATAAAGTAAAATACATTAGTATATATAAATATAAAGCAAAATACATTAGTATATAGACGAGGAACACCAAGAGTCTTAAAGGTATTGACATGTTTCTGAGGACTTTGAGGGCTATTTGTATTCTTTAATTGACAGTAAATTATAATAATGTCTGTAGCTGACCCTGGACCAGCAGGTAGCAGGAGGTGCTGACGGTGCCCGCCTCGCTCGTGGCGGTGCAGGTGAAGCGCCCGCTGTCCTCGGCGAAGGCCTCACGGATCACCAGCTGAGCGACGGTGCTCTCGTAGGAGATGTGGAAGTCGATGCTGCTCTCGATCTTGTAGTCCTCTCTGAACCACATGATGCTGGGGGCGGGGTTTCCGCTGATCTGACACTCCAGCGTCACCGACTCACCCTCCGTCACGTTGGTGTTCTTCAGACCCTGCACACACAGCACTCAGAACAGTTAGTACACGTTGGGAAAATCTTGAATGTCTGCTTCCAATCTGAGAGTAGCATGATAACAAAGGTATCCCAACTGTAGCTGTGAACATGACAGGATGTGTGATTACCTAGAAGAGCATCAGGACTGTTTGAGGCATATGATAGCTATGTGATTAACATGATGATTCAGCCTCTATGGAGTTAGACATATGACAAGCATGATCATTTCTGACGTGGAGCTAATCTGAAGTAAACATTGAATACTGCTTTCTATTCCTCCATCTTGTGACTGTGTAACTCCCTCTCTTGGATATCAGCATGTGAAGGACACTGTTCAGGAACTA
>CALSBZ010039896.1:0-10229 GCA_943591055.1 Gobionotothen gibberifrons | reverse complement strand
TGTGTGTGTGTGTGTGTGTGTGTGTGTGTGTGTGTGTGTGTGCTGCAGCTTCATTCAGACTGGTCCTGGGAATTGATTGTGTGTTCGAGTGTCACACAGGACGTACAGATATTCAAAAGATAGAATAAGATACAAATATAATAAAACTAAAGAAATGAACATTAACAATTAACAAATATTTACAAATTAACAAAAGAAAATACATGTATAACTAGAGTATGTAATAACACACAATATTACAAAAACAGATTCAATGTTAGTACTTTATAATATACAGATTCTCTGGGAGTCTCCTGAACACAGGAAGTGACACAGGAGGTGACACAGGAAGTGACACAGGAAGTGACACAGGAAGTGATGTAACCATGACGTCAGAGATCCTTTACTGATTCCTCTGCAGGATAATTGATAGAAATCGGACAGCGCAGATAAAACTCAAACACCCTAGTTGAACGTATTCAAATAAAGAGGAACATTAGGAACAGCCCATAATACTCCTGTTACCATGGTAACAATGAGTTGAGTTTGGACTCGTCTGGATGGAGCGCAGCTTCCTCCCTGATAACATCATTATTCTGATATTAAACATGTTTCTTAAAGTCCAAGCTGAATCTCTTCTTCTTTTTAATAAATATAAACTCTCTGGAGCTCAAACTGGAAAGTGACTTTATTAAACCAATAAAAGCTGAAATATTAAGTTGTCTCTCGTTTGTTTTCCGCTGCAGGAACTTTTACTCTTCGGGTTCATCTCAGAAATATTTTTTCCAAAAATCATACAATTCAGACTTTTTGTGGTTCTGCAGTGATACTCAGAGTACTGCAGTGATACTCAGAGTACTGCAGTGATACTCAGAGTACTGCAGTGATACTTAGAGTACTGCAGTGATACTCAGAGTACTGCCGTGATACTCAGAGTACTGCAGTGATACTCAGAGTACTGCGTACTGCCGTGATACTCAGAGTACTGCAGTGATACTCAGAGTACTGCCGTGATACTCAGAGTACCTGGTACTGTAAAATGGTTTGGTATGATTGATTTGGCTAAAACTTAATTTAACATCTGAGGAAAATTGTGCTGCTGACACGAAAAACGTTGTTGCATGACTTGGCATCACAGGACACCATGATGTCACTAGTGAACTCCAGCTGGTAGAATATCAAAGTGCACTACAGGACACGAGATCTCCATACTGCCTTTGCAAAGACTGAATGAATGTGAATTGATACAGTAACACTGACCCACCGACAAAGTGTTTTATTTTGGTATGCACACGATGCTTTTGGAAATGGTTTTCTGACTATGCCATATGAGTTGAACCATTGTGAGACATGACGCATGAACTTTGTCTGACTGCATGATCCCTGCATGTTCAAAGTTGGGACCTGATTGGCTTCAGCACCGTGGCTGAACAAGGCTGCAGGAGATGTTTGTTTCGTGCTTAGGAATTTGTGGGTAAGTAAAAACACAACACAAACAACATTTCATGGTTTCAAGAAGTTTAAAAATGATAGATAAGACTCTAAGACCTAGTGGTCGACTGTAGGCTGTTAACCAGAATGCAAGTGCTATTTTCTACCCAGGTCAAAGCTGACTTCCCCCTCGCAATCTTGAGGAGGGAAGATGGATCATTCTGAGGCAGACTGGAGTGTCATTGAAGGCAGCTGGATGACTTCCAGCTATTCCTCCACTGCTATTGTCTTATGGGCAGTGGCGGCTGGTGGAAATGATTTTAGGTGGGGCTAGTGTAATGGTGAATAAACCACACAGGGAACATTTTGAGAAATGACCCCTTAAATGATGACTTCTGGTGATGTTAGAGATGTGAGAAGACTGATCGATACCTCCATGATCTTCAGTGTGGTTAGCTATGAATCTTCCAAAACTTCCAGATACCTTGTCCTAGTAGGCCCACACAAACTGCAGAACACCGGTTCTTTCACTCAAATGATTTAATTCCCATTTAAAATCAGGAGACTAAATACGAACATTATATGCAGACACAGACGTGGTTCAGAAACACAGAAATATTAGAAAACAGACCGTTAAGGCAAAAACATCTAGTTTGAAGGATGCTGTCAAAACTCAACAATATACAATAATATGTGTGTGTGTGTGTGTGTGTGTGTGTGTGTGTGTGTGTGTTTATTTATCACGGGCACATAGTATCTGTCCCTGGCTGTTTGAAGAGCAAGCATGGGAAACAAGAGACAGCGTTTACCTGTTTGCATCCAGCTAGTCACACAGTCACAATCACACTCCCTGTAACTGACTTAATTAATAGATCGTTTTTAGCTTCTCACCATCATTTGCTGCGGCTGATGTTAACGATCGTAACTGAAAGGCTGTCAAACGTAAACATTCAGCCTCGTGACTCGCAAACTCTCACGAGAGTTTTACACAAGACGGATCCTTTCTCGCCATAACCAACTCACAGGCCAGGGCGCTGACATTGCCACCCTTTGAGCATCAGATCTGACGACGCTGATTGGCTGAAATTATGTTTCGGCGGCGTTGTTTACAGATAGCAACAGTCAGCAATGTGTTGGATGCTGCTCTGGCTGAGGGCTCCTTTCTTAGCGCCTAGACGAGAGAGGGTAATGATACACGCTGCGGCCAGGCAGGAAACATGTGACTTATCAGTAACTTTAGACATCGTAACACAATTTTTGTAAAAAGATTTTATTTTAGATTATACATTTGACTGATACCAATTATATAATATTTACCTTGTTCATTCAAAATAAAAAAAAATAAAAAAGTGCAACAACGAAAGCTTTTTTCTCTTCTAAAGATGACTTTAAAGTCTAATAGGTTGACCTTGTAAAGCCAACAAACCTTGGGTTGTTTTACTTTAAATTTGACTGTTTGTATGACATTTAATTCCATATATAGATATTTTAGATAATTTGACTAATGTCCTTATTGCTATGAACTATTTTAGGTCCAGATCCTAAATCTGGTTTCCTCGATCCAAATCAGAATTGATTAACTGTATTTTTAATTCACAGGGATTGAAAATATTATAGTTGATATTGCCTGTGATTGCAACACTTCTCTTTTCCTCTTAACTATAGAGAGTTTTTTTATATATATATTCCTAAATGATGTCCCATTTGAAGTAAAGTAGATTAGCGCAATGGTCTTTTCTTCCACTTTGTGTCATAATCAAAAGTGTTTTTTTGGCTATTTGTGAGTAGGTACATGTAGCCTGTGATGTCTACCTGTGAGTAAGGTACCCATTGATAAGTATGTTTCAGAAAGTGTTTTGGGCTGTGTGTTGTACAGTGTGTAGATGCCGCGAGAAGAGCAGACTCCTGTCGGGGAGAGCAGATTCTCCAGCCGCTTCTACTCTTGCTGAGAATCATTGCAGGCAGGGGCGGGACTTTATTTAGCTGGGCCACCATGCGGCCAATCATATGCGAGGACACACTAGGATCATACCATTATGTGAAAGAAGGGTGGGGGGCACAGCAGGTGTAGTGGTACAGGCCAGCTGCACGTTTTAGCTCCAATAGCTCCAGCCCCCACCCCCCCTGTGAGCACAGTGTGCTCTGATTGTGACTAATAAAGAGCAGTTTGATTATTGAGTATTATTCTGTTGATCGATGTCATTACATTTGGTGAAAAGCACATAATGACTTGTTTATGACTCGTTTTGTCAAAGCTTAGGACTTGGACTTGACTTGAACTTGCCCATCCTGACTTGAGACTTGACTTGGACTTGAGCGCAAAGACTTGAGACTTGACTCAGACTTGAGCGCAAAGACTTGAGACTTGACTCGGACTTGCAAAACAATGACTTGGTCCCACCTCTGGTGTGTGGTACAGTGTGTGTGGTACAGTGTGTAGGTGTGTGTGGTACAGTGTGTAGGTGTGTGTGGTACAGTGTGTGTGGTACAGTGTGGTACAGTGTGTAGGTGCGTGTGGTACAGTGTGTAGGTGTGTGTTGTACAGTGTGTAGGTGTGTGTGGTACAGTGTGTAGGTGTGTGTGGTACAGTGTGTAGGTGTGTGTGGTACAGTGTGTAGGTACATGTGGTACAGTGTGTAGGTGTGTGTTGCAGTGGCAGCGCTAGGGGGTGGCTACTTGGGCTCAAGCCCTGGATGTTTTCTGAAAAGCCCCGGATGTTTTAAATGTCTCGGGAGTAATGTGCAGTACCGGAGTCCACCAGAGAGGCAGCCGCTGCGGGACAGTAGCCTGCGTACTGCGTAGCCTTCCCTGCCCTGAAGAAGAAGTGATCCTTCCTAGTGCCTGATGAGTTGTAAGCTAATAGCCTATAAAGTTATGGATATTAGAAAGTTATTTTCATCGAAGCAGGCGCCACAAGCTGCAGCAGCAGCAGCAGTATCAGCAGCTGACAACAATGAAGACATGGATGATGTTTCAGGTTTGTGAATCTAATGGTGATATTTGCACTCAGGCTGACTGAGTAAGAAGTGAAAAAGAGTGATGTAACGTTAATCTTATAGCTAGTAAACATGGAGTAACCACACTAAGTATACCCTTATATGCTAGTATGTATACAGAACATGACAAAAAATTATCCTAAGATGTATGTAACGTTAACCCTTCATACCTCAGTCTACTTTTAAGACACTAAAATAACGTATTTTTATTTTGTTTTCGAGCGTGGAATTATACCGGCTCTCGATTCAGTACACATAACAACGGAACCATAGCAACGGAACTGACAGGCAACAGTCAGAAACGTGACTCTTACACTCTTTACATCACAAACAAAGATGGTGGATGAGAATAGATCTATAAAACGATAAGCAATGCGCCAGAATCAAGGTGAGACTATCCGCATCCTTTAAAACTCTACGCACATTCGTTTCACCAAAATAAGTAAACGACTGTATTTGAGTGAGTTAAGGCATTAGTTTGCTTCATTAAAGGGACTAGTAATAAGGATGCGACATCCATCACATTAGTATGCATACAAAGTGACAGGTCACACCTCCCCCCACTTAAGGGGAGGTGTGTTCGAGTTGTTATCACATGTAATAATAATAATAATAATAATGCATTTATTTTATATAGGCGCCTTTCAAGGCTCTCAAGGTCGCCGTACAAACACATAAAAAACAAGATACACAATACATAACACCAGCATAAGAGACATAAACAAGACAAAGCAGTTTATAAATCAATCAATCAATCAATCTGTCACAATCGAGCTGAAGACCAAAGTGCAACACACGTGAAACCAGGGATAGTCGGTAACCAGCTTTATTGGAGGCAAAAGACTGGTAACAGACAAAACGGCAGATAGAAGGCAAAGGGCTGGTCGGGGACAGGCAGGGGGTCCAGGAGATGGCAAGACGGGAGTCGCAGGTACAGAACAGGTCAGGGAGGAGGCGAGGCAGGATGGTCAGGGACAGGCAGGGTCGAAACCGGGAGAGCAATCTGGAGGTAAACGCGGGAAAGACTGGCATAATGCAAAGTACGATCTGGCACTGAGGTGAAAGTGAAGTGAGCCTAAATACTAAATGGCCTAATGGGTGTAACAGAGTGAGAGAGATACAGGGTGTGGCTACCAGGTGACTCAGGAAGGTGAGTGCAGAAAATAGGTGAGAAAGAGAGCAGAACTGTGACAGAACCCCCCCCTTAATGGACGGCTCATGACGTCTATAAAATACTAAGAGGGAAAAAATAAATAAATAAAAATAAAACTAATTTAAAGAAGAAGAATAACCAAACCTCCTACAAACAAAGGGTGGAAGGTGGGGGTATGGGAAAGGTTAGTACTCATCTGATAATGCTCTCCCGGACTCTCCCTCCTGGACCTCCTCGTCCTCGTCTACTGATGACTCCTCCCCCTCCTCGACGAAGCCTCTGTTCAGTAGCGAACGAGTACTCCCTGGCTTAACGCCTGGAAGAGTGTGGGTCCTAGAAGGCTGCTCCGGGTAACGCCGGTGGAAGTCCCGGATGAGTTGGGGGTTGAGGATATGGCGAGCAGGAATCCACTGCCTCTCCTCAGGACCATAGCCCTCCCAGTCCACCAAATACTGAACCCCTCTTCCTCTGCGACGGGAACGGAGTATCCGACGAAGGGTGTAGGTAGGGCCCCCATCGATCATCCTAGGGGGTGGTGGTGGAGGGGCGGCGGGAATCATAGGACTCTCCCGGACAGGTTTAATCCGAGATACGTGGAAGGTGGGATGTATTTTCATGTTCCGGGGCAAACTAAGTTGAACCGCTGCAGGGTTAATGATCTTGGCAATCTCGAAGGGTCCAATAAACCTAGGTGCCAACTTCTTAGACTCCACCCGAAGGGGAATGTTCTGAGTGGAAAGCCACACTCTCTGGCCTACCTGGTACACAGGTGCCTTGGTGCGTCGGCGGTTTGCTGATGTGGCGTACCGTTTAGCAGACTGAAGCAGATTCGTTCGAGCCTGTCTCCAAGTCTTTCGACAACGTCTGATGAAAGCCTGGACAGACGGACAGGTAACCTCCTTCTCCAATGCAGAGAACAATGGGGGTTGAAAACCGTATGCACATTGGAAAGGGGATAGACCAGTAGCGGAACTGATAAGGGTGTTGTGGGCATACTCCACCCACAGGAGTTGTTTTGACCAGTTAGTGGGATGATCGGAAACCATGCAGCGGAGAGTGGTCTCCATCTCCTGATTCTTCCGTTCGGTCTGGCCATTGGCCTGTGGGTGGAAACCGGAGGTGAGACTGACCGTCGCCCCGATCAGTTCACAAAACTCCCTCCAAAACACAGAGGTGAACTGGGGGCCCCGGTCGGAAACCACATCAGTCGCTAGTCCGTGAATCCGAAAAACGTGGAGAAGAACAAGTTCTGCCGTCTCCTTAGCTGACGGGATCTTAGGCAGGGGTACAAAATGAGCCATCTTACTAAACCGATCTACCACCGTCAAGACGGCAGTATGTCCGTGGGACGGTGGTAGACCAGTCACAAAGTCCAAAGAAATATGTGACCAAGGGCGACGTGGGACCGGTAAAGGATGAAGGAGACCAGCTGGCGCTTGATGAGATGGTTTGTGCCGATTGCACACAGGACAAGCGTTCACAAACTCCCGGGTGTCAGCCTCCAGCGTGGCCCACCAGAACCGTTGCAGGACCATCCCCCTGGTACGTTAAATCCCAGGGTGGCAGGAAAGTCTGGAGCTGTGAGCCCACTGAAGCACCTCAGCCCTCAAAACCTGAGGCACAAACAACCGGTTAAGAGGACAAGAACTAGGACCGGGTTGGTCCACCAAAGCGGTCTTAACCCTCTCCTCAATCTCCCAAGCGAGGACGCCAATCACCCGAGGAGCAGGAAGAATCGTGTCCGGGATACAGGTCTCTCCCGCCCTTCCGAACTGCCGGGACAAAGCGTCGGCCTTCACGTTGCGGGAACCCGGGCGGTAGGAGAGGAAAAAATTAAACCGGGTGAAAAATAACGACCACCTGGCTTGTCTGGAATTCAGCCTTTGTGCCGACCTGATGTACTCCAGGTTCTTGTGGTCAGTCCACACCTGAAATGGTTGTTCTGTCCCCTCAAGCCAGTGTCGCCACTCCTCCAACGCCAACTTGACTGCTAGAAGCTCCCGGTTCCCCACGTCATAGTTCCTCTCCGCCGGGCTCAATCTCCTCGAAAAGAAAGCACAGGGGTGGAGCTTCTGGTTCTCCCCAGAACGTTGCGACAGGATGGCCCCCACCCCTACGTCAGAAGCATCCACCTCCACCACCAACTGACCAGCGGGATCTGGTACCTGCAGGATAGGTGCCGACGTAAACCGGCCCTTGAGGTCCTGAAAAGCCTCCTCGGCTGCAAAGGACCATCGGAACGACACCTTGGAAGAGGTCAGGGCGGTGAGCGGGGCAGCCACGGTGCTGTAGCCGCGGATGAAGCGTCTGTAAAAGTTGGCGAACCCCAGGAAACGCTGCAGCTCCTTCCGGGACTCAGGAACCCGCCATGAAGTAACTGCTGAAACCTTAGAGGGATCCATTTTCACACTTCCTTGACCCACGATGTAGCCAAGAAAGGCGACCGAAGAAGTGTGAAACTCGCACTTCTCCGTCTTGACAAACAGCGAGTTCTCCAGAAGTCTCTGGAGGACTGTCTGGACGTGGTGGATGTGGTCCTTGAGGTTCTTAGAAAAAATCAAAATGTCATCCAGATAAACAAAAACATAATGATCCAACATGTCCCGGAGTACGTCGTTCACCAACGCTTGGAAAACTGCAGGGGCATTGGTAAGTCCAAATGGCATCACCAGGTACTCGTAATGTCCCGAAGAGGTGTTGAAGGCGGTCTTCCATTCGTCCCCCTCACGGATTCGTACCAGGTGATAGGCGTTTCGTAGATCCAGCTTAGTGAAGATTGTAGCCCCTTGAAGTAGCTCGAACGCTGACGAGATGAGTGGCAGGGGATACCGATTCTTCACCGTGACGTCGTTCAGCCCCCGATAGTCAATGCAGGGTCTCGACGAATAATTCCCGCAGCCAGAGAGTCGTTGACGTAAGTCTCCATGGACTTCCTCTCCGGTGCCGAAAGCGAGTACAACCGGGCCTTGGGTGGGACTGCGCCTGGATGTAGCTCAATGGCGCAGTCATATGGCCGATGAGGTGGAAGAGATGTCGCCTTAGCCTTGCTGAAAACCTCCTTAAAATCCAAATATTCTGCCGGAACCACTGTGACATCCGGAACCAGGTTCCTCTCCACAGAAAGTTGAGGTGCGGCGGCCTGCTTGAGGCAAACCTGATGACAGGCGGAACTCCAACCTAGGATGGACCCAGTTCTCCAGTCAATGTTCGGGTTGTGGCGGCGGAGCCACGGATAACCCAAAATCAGAGGGATCTGGGGGGACCGTAGCACATGAAACTGGATTGTCTCATGGTGGTTCCCCGACATGAGCATATGGACCGGTGTCGTCTGGTGCGTCACCGTTCCCAGCAGGTGACCATCCAAAGCGTTAGCCGGTACCGGCTGGGGCAGCCGAACCCGTTGGATGCCCAGCTGTAACGCGAGCTCCTCGTCGATGATGCTGACATCAGATCCGGAGTCGATAAAGACAGCCAGAGCCTGAGAATTGCCAGTCAGAAGGAGTCGAGCATGGCACAAGGGTCTTAAATTGGGGATCAGCTCAGAGGTTTGGCCCACCAGTATACTCCCCATTACTGATGAGCTCTGCCTTTTACCGGACAACGGGAAACCCTATGTCCAGCCTGCCCACAGTAAAGGCAGTGATTACTTCTTAGCCGAAACTCCCTCTCCTCTGAAGTAAGACTGGTACGGCCCACTTGCATGGGCTCGACCTCCCCGTACCGTGAGTCAGAGAAGGGATGGGAATTCTCAGCCGAAACCGGAAGTCGAGATCTCCCGGGAACCGGAAGTTGTTGTCGCGAGTAGCGGGCCGCTGCTCGCGTCTGCTGCTCTCCTCTCCGTGTCTGAATCCGTCTGTCAATCCGAGAGGTGAGCTCAATCAACCCATCCAAGGAAGCAGGGAGATCATAGGAAACCAGCTCATCCCTCATATAATCCGCTAATCCTCTCAGAAAGGCATCACACTGTGCCGGCTCGTTCCAACTGCTGCGGCGGCCGCTGGTGCGAAAGTCAATCGCGTAATCCACCACCGTACCGGAACCCTGGCTCAGACTCAGCAGACCCCCGGCAGCGTCGGGACCCAGACGAACGGAACCGAACACCTTCCGCATCTCCGCGGAAAATGCAGCAAAAGAGGCGCAGGCTGGAGTCTGTTGCTCCCACTCCGCAGTTCCCCACAAACGTGCTTTCCCCGTCAGGTGATTAACAGCGAAAGCTACGCGAGCAGCTTCGGAGGCGAAGGTGTGTGGCTGCAGGGAAAACAATATGGAACAGTTTGTGAGAAAAGGACTGCATCCCTCAGGCTCACCAGCGTAACGCTCCGGCGTTCCCACACGAGGCTCCGGAGCATATCCGATCGGACCAGGAGCTGGAGCGAACATCGGAGCGGCGGGCGGAGGAACGTTAGCAGCCATATTAGCGGTTAGCTGTTGCATGGTGGCGGCCATCTGCTGCATCTGGGAGGTAAGAAAATCCAGTGTTTGTCTCTGGGTTGAGGTTGCCTGGTGGGTCTCGGCAGCTAAGGTAGCTACCGTGACCTCCTGTCTTTGGAGGGCCTCCTCAACCCTCTCAAAGCGGTCTCTAGGAGACCCGGTGTGTGCATGGTCCATTTCTGGCCAGATCGTTCTGTCACAATCGAGCTGAAGACCAAAGTGCAACACACGTGAAACCA
>CALSBZ010039891.1:27060-48659 GCA_943591055.1 Gobionotothen gibberifrons | reverse complement strand
ACCCCAAATCAGCACTTTTGAAACAGGAAGTGAAATAGAGGGATATGAGGCATGGCTAGAATGGGTGATCTGTTTGGTATTTTGAGCAAAACACTTCATAGACATGTTTTTTATATATTGTTATATATCTGAGACCTATGCTATTGACTACAAATAGCATGATAGGTGACCTTTAAATGATGAATCAATAATGAAAATAATCCTAAACTGCTGCCATACATGAAATAAAAAAAATGTCTAATTTATGCAAAAGTGTGATGGTGCCGATTCTAAACATTTGTGATTAGAAAAATACACTTCCTCTTATAATATTTGAGTCGAAGTGTACCTTTTCAGTGTGTCCAGAGGCTCCTTCCTGGAGATCACTCCCGTTTCAGGATCAACGGTGGTGAAAACACACCTGGAAAACATCAGAAGTCAAATTTCATCCTGCAGCCACTCACAGAGGGTGGAGGGGTCTGTATTCATTGTTGTTGTGTAATGCTAAATGCTAAATGCTAAATGCTAAACCGGAAGAACTAAGGCAGGGGTGTCCAAACTACGGCCTGGGGACCATTTTGAATCGGCCCTCACTCAGCAAATAAGTAGTATAATGTATAAAGTATAGTATAGTGTGTATAATGACTTAAGTATAATAAACTTCTGCTTGTCTTATATTGTACTTCTTAAATATATTATGTTCAAATATATTACACCGTATTCATGTTGACAAATTGACTCTTAAATATTTTAATTGTCACATCTTACCACAAAGTCATTACGTTTGGTGTTTTATAACTCACCCATTTTTCCTCAAGGACATGAACTTTAATTATTGTTATCTTTAAATTCAAAAAGCTTAATGGAATATGGCCCACAAATTAAACGTGTGCTTGTCTTATAATGTACTTAAATATATATGTTGAAATATATTACACAGTAGTATTCATGTGTTAATAAGCCCACTGTTCAAATACATTCAGTCACTCACTCACTGGAGGTTTGGGTGTCCAAACTTTTTTCACCGAGGGCTCACCGTATATTTTTCTGTATGAAAAAAGTTTGGACGCCCCTGATCTACGGACTATCACATGAATCTGAACCGGAAGTGGGGAAAAGGAGCGGCTGGATAAGGTGAAAGGATAACGTGATTAAATCTGTGTGAAGCGTCCTCTGAGTTACCGTCCACATGACTTCACACGCTGAAGCCTCACGCTGCCGATCTGGATATCTACCCACGAGTCCTGAAAAAGAGAAACAGTTTGAGTTAAATTTAGTCCGCGCTGCTCACACTGAAAAGGGTGAGGGATTAGTCACGAGAGAAAATGATCGTTTCTCCACACACGAGGGAAAACCTTCATCTGATCGTTTAGACAGTGTTTAAGGTGATGAGGGATGGATTTGATTAAATACAGTTTTGACTAAATAATTGGATGTTAATATTGTAGGGTTGACTGCTTTCATTACACGATGATGCTCATGATAAATAATCCATCTTATCTTCTAAAGTGGATATAATGACTAATACAACACATTCGTTTATTAACAAAGAAAGTACAGAATGCACAAGTTTACTCGGGTAAAAGTACACAAGTGTCAGCGTCAAAGTATACACAAAGTACAAAAAGGTTAAAATACTTTATACAATATGAATTATATTGCTTTATATTAATGATTGATGCCAGATTAAGGCTTTTTTTGAACGTTATATACTGTGAAGTTTCTTTGGAATTTCACCAATTCAGTTTATTTTATAATAATGTAATTTGTTTTCTCAGATATTCTGTTATTTCTTGAGCTTTTATGACAGAAAAAACCTGATATTTTAAGAAGGAAAACCCCCTAATCTTTGCAGGACTGCCTTGGTGTGTTTAGATTTCTGTTCAGAGGGATCAGGGGCCTCATTTATAAAGCCGTGCGTAGGATTGCCGTGGGAAGGTTGCTTACGTAGGACAAAGCAAATAAATACGCACCGACACTTTCCGATTCATAAAAGACTGCGTACCGGCGTAGAACGTGCGTACGGCACATCCTACGGCGGTTTCCCTTTTATAAATCACAGTCGACTCGAAATGCGGGCTTCACGTAACGCCCATATTTGCCTATAAATAGTCAAAGAAACGCCCATTCATTCATTCATTCTGACTGACTGCATGAAGAAGATCGCAGGAGCTGACGACAGAACAGCTAAAAAAAGACATCTCACACCGTGTCAGATTTTGGTTATTTTGGGGAGGTCGAGATAAATCATATTGTTTGGTGGATGCAGTTTGAACTGGAGGTCGGATCGTCACCAAAATAAATCAATCCGAAAAAGGTTAAGGACAAAAAAAATACACATAGCATAACCTTCCTCAGGCAGTGTGTTTGTACCGGGGACAGGAGACAGGGGACAGGGGACAGGAGACAGGGGACAGGGATCCCTTGATGAGAAACTGTAAGAAATGATCGGGGAATCCCTCCGGAGTGGAGTCATGACGACTGGATCTGAATGATTTATTTCGCAGTTTCTCGTCTCTCCCGTTTTTGTGCTTAGTGCGTACGCATGAGTTAGAGTTTGCGTGGAAGACCGCACATTTTCCCGTCAAGTTAGTTTTTTATAAATCGCAAACAGTGCGTAGAAATTGGCGTACGCCATCTTTTGTGCGTACGCACCGTTTATAAATGAGGCCCCAGAGCTTTACCCACCTCAGCGAAAGCTTCACAGTCACTGATCACAATGTTTGGGCGGAAACGCTTCACAGTGACGTCTTCCTCCAGCCGGCTGCTCAGATCCTGCACGGAGGCCTCGGAGAGGAGCATCACAGGAGCCTCGTCCGGGTACGCCACCTAGTGGAGAGAAATAAACCCTGTTCTTCTGCTTGGGACATTCTGGGAACTCTTAAACTGTAAACAGCTTTAAAAAAGCAGAAAGAAAACCATTATTTTCATTTTGTTCTCAAAACTTTTTACAAATATAGTTTTAATTTGATGGCAAGGCTGTTAAGAAATCACAAAGCCAGAGGAGGGGTTGATATTATTGAGTAAAAACTAAATATCTTAATCTTGGATTTTTCTACATTTTTTAATGACTTCATTATCTCTGGGGAATTCAGGTACGTTTTTTTTTTATTTGGGATTTGTACTCCTAAATGTACCACTTTAATCAAGGAGTTTCTCAGAACATTTCACTCTTCTCCTGACTGTGTAATTGTTACTTTGTTTTACCTACAACGGCCCTACCACGCAGTCGCAAATCTGACATTAAGGTGAATATAAATAGAACATCTTAAAGAGGGGTATTCAGTCAAAGCGTTAAAATCTGGGACTCAAAGCCACACTTCACCTCGAAGGCAGGGAGCAGCGGCTCAGCGTCCTTAGACTGCCTCGCTCTCATCTGGGGTTCAAAGTGCACGAGGCGGTAGGTCTGCTCCTTCCCCAGGAACCGGATCAGCCAGCTGGACACTTCCTCTCCGCAGTCCCGACCCTGGATGTCCGCTCCGAAAATTCTGCAGCACAACAACAACAACATAATAATGCATACATAGGAGACAAAATAACAAATATGGTACGAATAACGTGGTATATTTTATGACTATCTTTGGGAAATAATAGGATCTAGAAATCCTAAAATGGCAGAATTAACAGAAAGGTGTTCGAGCTGAAACAACATGACAGCACTCAAATGCATTCAGTGCAAAATACGATATAAATAACTCTTAACTCTCATCTTCTGTTACTTTCGTCTGCGGTTTTGCTATTAGAATCGGATAAATACATTTAAAAAACCTTCTCATTTCTGTACGAAGAAAATGTTTTGGTTTATTGAAGCAAATGTACTTTAATGAGTTGTCATCCTCATGGATCCTCATGTTTGCACCTATTGTAAGTTGGTTTGTAAATGTAATGTATTGAGAGTCTGACTCGATTAGACCCTGATATTGGACCTGCAGTCGATCACGTTGCTGTCCAACAAAAAAAGAAAAAAAGTTCAAATGTATTACGAAGCCCTCAAAATGGTTTGACTTGTTGAAGCGAATGTACTTGAAGGATTTCTTGCTGTTCCGAGTTGTTTTTATCATGGCTGGTTCAGTTAGTGTACGGGGCTTTGTATAAAAGCATCAGCTGAATGAACAGTTATGTATCGACAGTCAGACATGATGTTGGACCTGCAGTCGATGACGCTGTTGCCGGGCTGTTTGATGGGGAATCTCAGCTCCTCCATGTCCGGGCCGCTCAAACAAACATGGCCGTCCTCGCAGGTCAGAGAGAGGAGGACCAGGCGAGGCTGCTGTCGGCCCGTCACCATGTGACCTTCCTTCGTCACCACCAGCCAGTGTCTGCAGGGAAACAGACATTAACACAGGAATCATACATGAAACGTGGTTCTGTAAGGAAGGCCTGCAGTTTGTTTGGATGTTTATTTCACTCCATATGTCCTAGATCAGGGGGGTCCAAACTTTTTTCACCGAGGGCCACATACAGAAAAATTAACGAAGGGCTGGGCCACTCACTAGAGGAATGTTGCCTCATAAGTTCTGTTATAAGTTAGCAAAATCAATCAAATGTAGGTAAACGATGCTTGTGAGTGTTGGCAGCTCATGCCTTACAACAGAAGAGCGATTATCATAAGGAGAAATAGGAAGGGTTGATTTCAAGCTTGTAAATAAGTCATTGGGCTTTTTTTGATCAACTAAGAAATGTTAGAAAATGTTTCCAACTTTAATTGATTGAATTTATTTGAAAAGTGCTCTTATTAACACTACTACTACTACTATTGAATACTACTGTGTGTGTAATATATGTTTATGTTTAAGAACTACAATACAAGACAAGCACAAGTTGCATTTGTCGGCCATACTCCATTGTACTTTTTTTATTTCCTGAGGGCCGATTTAAAATGGTCCGCGGGCCGCATTTGGCCCCCGGGCCGTAGTTTGGACACCCCTGTATAATATAGATGATTGGAAAATGTAAAAAATCTGCAAGGAGAAGAAATAACGAGTAAAATAATTAAAGTTCATGTCTTTGAGGGAAAATGGGTGAGTTATAAAACTCCAAATGTGTCTAATGACTTTGTAGTAAGATGTGACAATTAATATATTTATGAGTCCATTTATGATATATCCGTTATCCGTTAGCTATATCCTATCAGTTTATTGTTCATCAGTTTTCTATTGTTTACATTTCTTATGGTTTTGTATTTAATTATTTCATATTGTACCTGCATCTCATTTTGTTATGTTCGTCCTGTAACCAAAACAATTCTTAAAATGCAAAGTGATTTTATTTTGTAAAGATCTGCAAGGATTGTAATTGAATCCAAATGTGCTCAAAATAAAAGCTTTTCTATTGGTCCACTTTGTCCTACATTCATGGATTGCTGCATTTGAATATAGCAATTATTCTGGTCTATTTTATAGTAATGTTGGACGGCTCAGAGAACAGCACTACTGAAAACAATCACTATGTATACTAGTATTATACTTATTTACATGTTTATGCAGAATCCAGACACCCTCGTGTGTTTAGGTAACATTTGTATTTTGTATTCTTAGTTTTCTTGTGCAGGGTGAACTCAAACTGTCCTCTCAGCTTTTCCCTCTCATCTGACTCACATTTGTATCACATTTGTATATCATATTACAGTAGTATTTATTCTACTGTGCAGTATGTAATTGAATGATTACCGTCAATTCCGGACTATTAAGCGCACCTGAATATAAGCCGCACCCACTGGTCGGTCACCAATTGTGGGTAGCGTGGCTGGCTTCTCCGGCTTCTCCGGCTCGGAGAAGCCGGAGAAGCCAGCGCCAGCCAATCAAATCCCGTTTCTGAAAATCTGACAGCTCAAGTCCTAGCCAATCAAACCGCGTCTAAGCTGGGAGAGATATCCCGCCGTTCATTTCGATATTTCAAAAACAGATGGAGGATAAACTAATTATCGCCGTAGCAAATCACCCGGTTTTGTATGACCAGTCCCTATTAACTTACCGGGATACAACCGGAGGAACCAGGCATGGGGGGAGGTGGCAGAGACAGTGGGTGAAACTGGTAGGCTTTCGCCTGTTTGGGGATTTTATATCCAGTATATCCAAGCATAGCTTGCTAGCTATGTTAACACTACGTAAACGGGGCGGGACATTCATGTGATTGGTTGTTGGTTGCGGGGCTCGAATAAAATCCCCAAGCTTCAGACACGCCCAGCTCCAAGCTTTTTTTGAAGCTGTAGTGTAAGCCGCGATGTTCAAAGCGTGGGGAAAAAGTAGCGGCTTATAGTCCGGAAAGTACGGTATCTTATCATATCTGCATGCATTTTTCTAATTCTTGCACCATTATGTCTACTGCACTCATTTATTTGATGTTTTTTTCTTTGCATGGTAAGAATGTTGTACGTTGGAGGAGCCTGATATTTTTTCTTTGCCAAAACTCTATGGTTATTGTGCAGATGTCAAATAAAGTATTTCCATTGATGCTATGCCACCTGATTTTCCCTCCAAGGACAAATAAAGGTTTATCTTATCTCGAGTGCTAACTTTCCACTGCCCGGAAACATTTAACCTTTCATCTCATTATCTCAGTGATCCTGCCGAAAGATAGCCGAGTGTTGAAATGTTTGTTAAACTTGATATAGTGATTTTTAAGTGGTGGAAGAAGTATTCAGAAGCTTTACTTGAGTAACTGTACTTAAAGTATAAAAAGTAAATTATATTATAATTATATTTGACATGTCTAGATAATATTGTTGCATCAAGTAGCAGGTTACTGTTAAAATGTACTGACAAACACATTTCTGATTGACTTTTTGTAAAATATTTAAATAATTTGACTCCTTTGTGACTTAAAGAGTTAGTCCTAGTTTAATGTAGTTACATGTAGTGGAGTAAAATGACATTAGCTACCTTTTAAATGTAGTGGATTGGAAGTATAAAGTAGCAGCATAACATGAAAATACTCAAGTACAAGTAGCCTACCTAGAAAACTGTATTTAAAAAGGTGGGGTATGTCATTTATTTCAGAAACACTTGTTATATTGTAGGAGGAGGGGCTCTAAGGAAGTCTGAAGGAAGAGGCAGCTTTTTTTCGGCTGCGTAGTTTCAAATTCTGGCGCACTCGAGCTGGTTTCTCCAAAATTACATACTCCACCTTTAAATACAGTAGCCTACTTGTAAATAAATGTACTTAGTTACTTTACACCTTGACAATTCCTACATTAAATCCAAAGTGTGGCTCTCCAAAGCAATGACATGCACCAACAATAACAACATATCAACCTTTAACCTCACTGATCCTGCAGAAAACTAGTGTTGAAATGTTTGTTTAACTTGATAAGGCGAATTCTTTCATTTCAATGCCAACTTTTAAATTAGATCAAAGGGTGCTTCTCCACAGCACACTTGCATCCAGAATCCCACCATAGGATCCAACTTCTTAACTCTCACCGATCCTGCAGCTCTCCAAACTTCAGGCCGATTTGGAGGCACTCCGCCAGGGGAACAGACACGGCTCTGCCAGACTTCAGCGGGTGAATGAGGAGCTGAGACACTACGCCCACACGGACTACTTTTTCGGGCTTTCGCAGGTATTTATAACCGAGGCCGAGTCCCAGAAAAGCGACGCCGGCTCCCCCGATGAGGAGGGCGACTTGCTTGTTTTGTGCAAACGCGTTCAGGGCCAGGGTCTTCAGCTCCATGTTGCTGGGGAACACAGCTGCTTCTCCTCCAACTCTGAACACACACTGTGGCCCAATCATAGGGCCCAATTCCAAACCACGCCCTACGCCCTACCTCTCCGTGACGGAGTGAACTGCGTGGAGTGACACTCGCAGCTCAACGAGGCTCCCTCCTGTCAGATGGAGGGTGTAAATACAGCGACAAGCTTTGGGACAAACTCCCCTCTCTCCGGCAGAAACAGGAAATGCCGTAACGGTATGTAACAACGGTTTCAAATCAGCATCTCTTTTGGACAAAAAATAAAAATGAATAACTCAATTAAAACTCCAAACATCTTTAATTGTTTAGTTTTAAACCTGATGTTTATAAGCTTCTTAGTTTTTGCAACAGTCTGTAAATATACACAACTTTATAATAAAATGCATAGTATGACCAGGGCCGGCCCTAGACTTTTGGGGGCCCTAAGCGAGCTTTGGCTTGAGGGCCCCCCTCACTCTAGCGCGTTCTCACTACACACAACACGGAACCAACTTTTGTCATATGATGTTAGCATAAGCACACATATTGTATAAATAAGTATTTAAAACTGATTTTTATAAGCTTCTTCGTTTTTGCAACAGTCTATAATTATACACAACTATTGCTCCTGTGGGGATTGCTCACAGTATTGAGTATGTAAGTCGCTTTGGATAAAAGTGCCTAACAAGTGACATATAATGTAATGTAATGTTAACCCTATACAACCTAAAACCCACTAAATGAATAGTTATAAGTGAGAAAATGAACTGTTGTTTAGCTATAGCCTACTTTAAAAATCAATGTGATGAATTTGATGTTGCCCAAGGCTTCATCGAAGAAACTTGCATTTGCAGAAACAGGGATACAAAAAAATGGTTATGCTTATTTTAGTTGAAGAGATGAAAAAGCACACTTTTAAAGTGTCCAAACTGGCACATATAACTGACAGACACCTTTAGTTTTAACCTGCCCAGAAGGTGACGTAATGCCATTGCTGACCTTCTCCTTCTCTGTGAAACTATTTCTGTCGTTGACATAGATACCCAGGACTATGTCCAAATTAAAAAAACAGCAGATGCTCCTGCCACAGGGGGTCAATACAGGGACTTGTCGAATGGATACTCCTTCTGTTGCTTTTCTCCGCACTTCTAATGGCCGAGAGCCGATTCACACGCCGGCTCAGGGCCAGGCTTTACAATCTGGTCTGATGTTGCAGTGGCAAGCAAACAAATGTATCATATCTTAATTGTGGTGATGTTAAATGTGTGATTTAATCATAAGATGGTTTGATGAGCTCCATTTGGGAACACATAATGAACCTATAAATATCTTATAGTGGGTGCAGTCGCATAGAAAATAGAAAAATCACTTTAACTCTAGAGACATTTGGTTTGCTTGTACAAAAAAAATGGCATGTATGCACGTACTGCCTTAAAGGGCTAAAGATCACACTATAAATGAATTTGAACTAATTTAAATTGCATCTTAAATATACAACCAATTTACATTGTTCTTTTCAGGAAAGTTATTTAAGATTTTGAGGGAATTATTAAGATAGTATATACCCCTAAGATATTCCAAAAAGCCAAGCTGTATTAACAAACAAGAAACAATATTAGAGGTGTCCTAATTGAAAAGCATTACCAACAGTATTTAAGCCTTAATCTGAAGTGTTTCCGTTGTATTATCCGCCTCACATGATGATGAGTTGTATAATATACATAATTCCGCATACCATGCCACAATAAATACCCGCCATACTTTGTGCTTGTCGTGACTAACCTGCTGTAGGTTGTCCAGAGCTGGACTTCAGTCAGGATTCACAGGGGGAAACCATCTGGACCCAACGGTCATTTCTATACATTCAGCAGGCTTTTCTCACACCGCACAGGCTGAGGAACAGCTTGAAGACGCTAAAACCACATGACTACATCTTATACTTGTATTGTGTACAGTCATGCAAAAGTCCTCTCTTTAAAATAATGATTCATCAGGACAGCCACGACAAACAACAACAACAAAAAACAGAGGTATTGGATACAATATCCATCTTTTTAATATTTTATATGGATGTTCTAATCTAGAGCAAAATAGTATAATATTGTTCTGACATAGATTTGAAGAGTGTGATTAATGTTGACGAACAAATTATAAGTCTCAACTGTGCACACATCTCTTGGCAAGTTAAGATTTTTTAAAAAGTACAATTACTTCAAGTACGTAGGCGTTCAAGTACTTTGCCCCCTGTCATATTTTAACAGAGAAACCTGTTAGTTATTTAGTTTAAAGTTTAAAACTAATACAGTACTTGCATAAAATACACAGTAGGGTGCTGCTGTCAGAAGCAGAAAATGTCCTTGTCCATTATCACGTGCAAACAGTACTTTTGTGTTTCAGAAGTCCATCACAACAGTCCGTTTCCATAACTTCCTTAATCGGCATCACAGCCAGATGAAATAGTACGTTTTTATGTTAATTTGGTATCAAATCGCTGTTATTTCCACCCACAATGCAAAGCAATACATGTCTTAAAACTACAAGAAATAATCCATGTTCAAATCTTTCCCCATTCGCATCTTTTCTGACTCTGACTTCTGCTGTTTCATAATATTGGGAATATTGTACTTTTTTCACAGCAACCATTTTTCTGCAGAATGAGTTTCTTTGTACTTCTACTGAAATACTTTTTTTTAAATACAGGACGTATACTTGTAATAAAGTATTTTCACATTATTGCACTTCCTTTTTTTAGTATGGTGAAGAAGCTGAGTTCTCTTGGTTGAACATTTCCCAAAATGCCTTTGAGACAGGTTAAAATGTGCTACTCTCAGTTGTTAGTATATCATCTGTGGACAAACATTTAAGAAAGCCCTTTTTCCCTAAATTAAATTAAGGTTTGATCCCGAAATGTGTCAGTTATCTCATTTGCAGCTGCCATAAATAAACGTCAAATCATGCCTACACCAAAATAAGCCCAGAAATACAAGGAACTGTATCTAAGGGTGGGTATTTGTTGTCTAATATGGCATGCTTCTGTGTGATTGACAACCAGTTTGTTATCCATTGTACAAACACACAAAACCTCGTCCCATCTGCCACTCCAAACTGCTCCTAAAATGACTTTGCATCAACTGTCTGAAATAGATGTGATTTAGACAGACAAACAACAAGAACATCTGATGGGTTTTGTTTGATTGCCTTGTAAGGTCATGTAATGAATTAAACACCCAAGATATAACATGTTAATAAGTTACTTTTAGAGGTTCTAGTAAGATTACTTTTATAAACCTTGACAGAGCCAGTTAAGACGTTTCCAGTATTTATGCTAGGCTAAGCTAACAGGAGGCTTTTTGGGCCTAATTAAATAGCTAACACGTTACATATTTAAAGGGGACCTATCATGCAAAATGCACTTTTGTACGTCTTTTATTCATGAATATGTGTCCCCGGTGTGTCAGGGAACTCACCAAGTGTCAGAAAACACAACCCTCTCTCTTTTCCTCCATACCCAAATCTCTAAAAACGGGGCTGCAACGGAGCTGATACAGACTGACACAGATTTGAAATTGTTCTGACGTCAGAAACGGGGAGCTCCGCCTGTATGGGCAACTCTCCACCTATCAGGGGAATGAGAGGTTGCCGTGGCATGGTAACAGCATGGTAACAGCATGGTAACAGCATGGTAACAGCATGGTAACAGCATGGTAACAGCATGGTAACATGACGTTCGTGCCTCGCCCTACTCCTTTGCAGGGGGGCGTGGTCAGCTGCAGCTCATTTGCCACAGAATCAGCCCTTGCTAAAACAGGGCTGGAATAGAGCAAATCGAGCGAAATGAGGCATGGCTAAAATGCATGATATGTTTGGTATTTTGAAAAAAAAACTTCACAGACATGTTTTATATAGGTATGGCCCTACAATATATTATTCAAATATAGCATGATAGGTCCACTTTAAAAATCTATCTCTAGCTTCATCTTTAGCTTCATCTTTATATTTAGCATCATCTTAGCTTCATCTTTAGCTCTATCCAAAAACCTTTTCCCCCTAAACAAACAATAAACAGCGTGTTAGCAGTGAAGTGTTGTTGGAGCTATTTTTATATGAACTTTTGACAGAGCCCGGCTGTTTCCTCTCAATTGTTATTCGAAGCTAAGCTAACCTCCTCCTATCTCCAGCTCATTATTTCCCAAACTGTTCGCTTAAAGTGTACTTCACAAGCTTCTGGATTACAGTTCCTGAAAACACTGTGAAGCCAAGGCTAGATTAATATGAACAACTGGGGGCAACAGGGCTGGACAAATGAACAGAAACCCCTCACACTGCAGCCAACCGTTTTTGTTAATGTTGATCTTTTTTTAAGCTTTTTTCAGTCGGTGCCGCTGAGTGTCTACTTGTGATCATCCTGCTTCTGTGTTAATGCAGTTTTACTGTGTTCTGGGTATGTCATCGTGATTTTTCTGAACTTTTCCCACTTGTGTAATTACATAATGCTGCAGCGTTTGTGACTGATGCACCAGAATTTTGGGCAGAGAGCTCTGAAAAGTCACAATAACAGAGGCAGCTACACAGAAATATGAGTCACGTTGAGCTATCAGAGTGTCAGCTGTAATATAGTTCTGAAAATTATCTTGTATTAAACTACAAAGTCTAAACTGGTGCTGCAATCAATCACAAGTAATCATCACAGTCTCACGGCATTTCGTGTTATAGTCACGAAATTAATCTATTGATTTGTGTTCACCAACACGATTTCCCCATTTTTTTCGTGTCACACAGAACGATTTTAGAAGCAATGTATTTCTATTGGTAGTATGTTTCGTGCCTGCACCAAATAATAACAAATTAGAAGGAAAAAAAGATTTAGAAAAATACAGATTTCAGTATTCTGAGGCTCTGAGACATTTCTTTTCCTCGCGGGCGGCAAAAAAAACTCCGACATTATACAATTTTAAATAAAAGGGATAGGGTTAGGCTTAGGGTAAGATATTGAGTAAGAAAATGTTTTTATGAACCACACAGCTTCTGGTATTCCAAGACCCGACCGGACAAAAACACGTGGTGCAGGCACGAAACATACTACCAATAGAAATACATTGCTTTGAAAATCGTTTTGTGTGACACGAAAAAAAAGGGGGAAATTGTGTTGGTGAACACGAATCAATAGATTAAATTAATTTCGTGACTATAACACGAAATGCCATGAGACTGGGTTGAAATAATGTGACTATAACCTCTGAGTTAAACCAGCATGAGATAATTAACAAAAAAACACTAAATGGGAATTTACTGCAGAGCTGAAGTCTTATACCCTTTTCTTCCAAAATTAGCGCAAGCATGCAGTTTTTTTAAACACCAGAAAACCTGCTAAAAATAGGTGATAAACTCCTTTTCCATTCCCCGTAGACAAGTGTGTCTTTCTATGTTTTTCAGGTTTGACAAATGCACCATAAAGAAGAGATAATGAACAGAAATTGTTTATATATCTATGACTTAGTCAGGTAAGGTTTACTTGGGTAAATTAGTCCTCTTTCTAAGCTGAAGGACTTATCTTCAAGAAACCTATGAGCCCATAATGTTCTAAATGCAAGCTACATTGATACTTTTGCATTACTCTTCGTTGAGAAACTCATCTGTCAATCAAATCCCCTAATCGAGTGCTAATTGACTAAGAATATCCTAAGTCTTTTTGCAAACAGCAGAAGGACTAACCGAGACACATTTGTGTTTGAATAAAGTGTGTTTGACGACAATCAGCAATCTAAAATGATTGTTTCTGCCAATGGAGTCTAGTTGCTTTGAGAAGAGCATTTAAAACATGTTCCTTTTCACATTTAACTCTATGAATTAAGGGGTGGAAATATAAATAAAGATGGATTTATCTTGTCATTCTAGTGTGTTTAACGACAATCACGGAGGTTTAATTACTGTTTCTGTCTATGGACTCTGGTTGTATTGAGTAGAGAATGTTAATTGTATGTTTTGAACGTTAATACAATATAATAATTATCCAAATCCCTGTTGATTTCATAGTATTGCGTCAGGAAAGGGGCGAAATTTAGCATGTCCATTTTGGTGTCTTTTTCCCACCAACTCTGATCTGCCCTAAAAATTGTTCCAAAAAAATAACGAATGCAAACTAGACTTTTCCCGTTTAAGACAAATGCCAGATGTTTTGAAGGCCAGTAGGTGAGGTAAAATAATGTTATCTCTTCATATTTCATCAGCTGACTCCGCCTGTAGTTCCTGGAGCAGCACCTGTTCAGCTGTCACCTGTTTACCCTGAACAATTAAACACCTCGTGGTCTGCAGTGTGTGTGCATAGATATCTAATTTCACGACTTATTAACACCCACAGGTTACGTCTTCTACCTTCAAAGAAGTGATGTGCAAACAGACTCAGAGAATCCTTTGAGTAGTTACCTGCAAATGTGTAAACTTAACATGACTTTTAAACGTTAATAGTTGACTTTTACGTTGGCATTTTGGACTATTTTATTGTCTTTTTAAGTCTTCAGTATATTGTATGCTGTACTCTAAGCAGGGTCTGGGACTTCAGATGTCCATTGCCAACAACAACGCTGTGGCTATTGTGCATATGATAATAATCCTTTGACATTAAAAGTATTGAACGTTTCAAACCCTTTCAAGTTTTGAACGTTTTCGCATAACATGCCGTCAGTTTCTCCATGAAACTCATATATAGTACATGCACGTTCAACCTGTGAAACTCCTCTTCAATGCATTACTATATAAGCAGGGGTGCACATAACTTTCTCAGTGAGGTACTCAGATGAGTACCTGGAGTCAGTGTTTGGTACTCCAACTTCTGGCTCCACTCAAAGTTATTTGGGGGGCGCTGGTGGAGTTCTTCAGGAAAGTCGACGGGGGGCGGCTAGTGGAGTACTTCGTGACCACAGAGAGTGAACGTTGTGATCAGCTGTTTTAGCGCAGTTCTCCAGTGAAGGGGGGGAGTCTCCCTCCGCAGCTGGTTGGCGTAGTTTTGGCACAATTCCGTTGTACAGACCGACGTTAACAGCAGCCCTGTCTGTGCACACGGAGACCGACTCTGTCGTCCGGTGATCTAACCGCCTTCTGGAAAAGCTTCACAAGTACGTCGGTACGCAAATGCGCTTTGTGACACAAGTGACGGTACGCATATCAGATTGTTGCCGCACATGCGTACCTGCGTACCAGTTATGTGTACCCCTGTATATAAGTACAAGTGCGCATTTCTACAAATACCTTCCTGGTTTGTTTCTTTCGTTGTTCGCACTAAGAAATGTTCTTTCATTTTTGCACATCATTGCTTCCAAACATAGCAACCCTTCCTCAAACTGATATTTGAGTTGTCTTGTCCTACTGTTTACTGGGATTATAGCACCACAAACATCTAGCAGTCTTGTCTCTGCTGTGAGGCCAGCTCTCTGGCATCTAGACACATTGTTCTGTGCTGAAATCTGCTGTATCGAGAGTTCTAAACGGAGCTGCGTCTCTTAAACATCCTGAATGGAGATAAGAGGTGCAGGCCTGTAGTTATGGAGCTGATGCTCGAGCATTGACGTGGACTACAAACACATCCCGTGGACCCCGGCTCCACGTAGTGAGGACAGTTGCTCTGCTGCATGTAGGGGTTCGATAACATCAGCTCCTGAGGGATGGAGCCCCGCAGCTTCTCCTTGCTACTGTACCACAAGCAGGAGCATATTGTCTGGAAGTGCAGCACCTCGGTGTAGACGCCTTTCAAATCCTTCGCTTTGGTGGCGTCTTCTGCTAAAGAGGTGGAGGCCGAGAGGGGGAGCAGTCGAGCCACCTCTCCTCGGGGTTTACCGATGGGAACGAGCGCGCGTTGCCTGGCGTCCCGTCGCTCGTCCTCCGTGTTCATGGTGAGGAAGCGAAGCACCACCAGGTTCAGGAAGGCTCCGATCACCGTGAGCCCCGTGAGGATGTAGACGAAGCAGAAGGCCACGTAGCGAGGGTCGTTCTGCAGCGCGTCGTCCCTCTGCAGCGCCACGTAGTCCCCGAAGCCGATGGTGGTGAGCGTGATGAAGCAGAAGTAGAAGGCGTGCAGGAAGCTCCATCCCTCGCAGTGGGAGAAGGCCACGGCCCCGACGCACAGCGTGCTGAGGCAGGAGAAGAAGCCCACCGTCACCATGTTGGCCATGGACACGGCCGTTTGACGCAGGCCCAGGCACTTCTTGGCCTGGTGCAGCAGGTACCTGACGAAGGTGTTGATCCGCTCCCCCAGGCTCTGGAACATCACCAGAGTGAGCGGGATCCCCAGGAGGGCATAGAACATGCAGAACACTTTCCCCGAGTCGCTGCTCGGAGCCGCGTGGCCGTAACCTGAGGAGACATCGCAGGAGACACGTCAGACTGAGAGTTACAAGATGCTATCTGACGTAGTGTGGCAAGGACTGGAGATTAAGCTTTGGCTGGATGAAATGATATCAGAAAAGCAGTTTTGAAATGCTACAAATTTACTTTTACAAGTAGAAATTACAATTTGACAAGTAAAAACTGGATTAATTAGGGCGGAGGTGGCGAAGTCGATAAGGAGTTGGCTTGGCAACTGGAAGGTCACCAGTTCAAGTCCCGGCAAGACCAAGTGCTACCGAGGTGTCCCTGAGCAAGGCACCTTTCTCTACACTGCTCCCTGGGCGCCTTTCAAAATGGCAGCACACTGCTCCTAACAACTAGGATGGGTCAAATGCAGAGAAACAATTTCCCCACGAGGGATTAATAAAAGTCCATCTTATTTTATCCAATTAGGGCACATAATATGTAAACTATTGAAAACATGTAAGAATAAAAAAGGAGGATAGATCCCAGGTTACACGTCAGACGAGATAGGATGAGGCAAGGACTGGACATTTAGGTTTTGAAAGTTGGAATGATATAAAAAAAAGCAGTTTTGAAATGCTACAAATTTACTTTTACATGTATGAATTGACACTTTGATGAGTACAAACATAATATGAAAACTATTGAAAGAAAATCTAAGAATAAAAAGAATTTTTCCATTAAAATATTTATATAAAATAGAAAAAGCCCTTTAAAAGAGATCTATCCTACTTGTCCAGTGAAGCTGTATTAATTATTATTGATTAGGTCATTTGGTCACAGGACATAGAAATCAATGAAAAAAATCCAGTATCTTAAAAATATAATAAAATATGAAAAACAAGGACATGGAAAAAATAAAAATAATATAAATTCAGATTTTTTGATAAAAATATGTAACATCGCCAAAAAAAACATTATATTAAAAATGAATAATAACATTTAATTCAGCAAGGAGGCACTGTTACTGACTTTACGCACTTTGTATCGTCTGTAGGCTTTTACGATTCCCTCCATCACTTTAACAATGCCTATATACTTATTATATCATCCCACAAAGTTTCTCCTTCTTGTTTTGTACTTGTTTACTGTCTTTGCCTCTGAGTCGCTGAATTACACCTCAGCGCATGCTCTTAATGTGTAAATAAATGAACTTCCGCTCACCTATGGTTGTGATCACAGTGATGGCGAAGTAAAAAGACCCCGCAAACTTCCACTGCACGCCGGCTTTGTGCGGTTTGAGCTGCACGACGACGTGCTCCAGCTCCTCGAAGTCCCCTTTGGATAAGTTGTATTTACGCATGAGTTCGTGCTTCCTGGCGTCCAGCTTCCTCTTGTGGCTTTTCTCCTGCTTCGACTCCAGGGTCTCAAACACGGCCGCCCCCACCACCAGGTAGGTGAGGATGCTGATGATGAGGGCGAGGGTCCGGGCGTTTTGTCTCTTCATGGTAAGTAAATAAAAAATAAAAATGGAGAGACACTTCTTTTTTGTTTCCCCTGCGTCCTTCCTGCTCCTCCTCGCGTATCCAACAGAGGGGTTTGTGACTTTTGGAGCCGGAGCTGTTCTCAGCACCACCCCCACATCACAGTTGGGCTGATTCTGTATTTGGAGTATTTGTCACAGACTTATATTTAGATCTGCCAGTGGTGAAAGAAGTACTCAGATATATAACTTCGGAAAGAAAGTATGCAAAATGGTTCAAATATTGACTTAAATCGACAAAAAGTGAAAGTAGTAATTATGCAGTTTGACAGTGGTGAACAAAGGAGATATTTGACTTGAGAAAAAGTATGAAAAATGGCTTTAAATATATACTTCAATAAATCCTAGAAGGTAAAAGTCGTCATGCATATTGGCAGTGGTGGAAGAAGTATTCAGATGATATACCTTTTAAAATAGTTAAAAGAAAAGAAAACAATGCTGCATTGACTTTGGATCACTGGGTCACGTGATATGGCAGCTATTGAAAAAATCCAAGAGTTCTCTAAAATATTAATATCTGTTCAAAGTAGTCAGTATGCATAATGGCAGTGGTGGAAGAAGTACTTCTTTACTAAAGTAAAAGTACATATCATATGGTCTTTTAAAGTAGGGGAGTATTTGTCAGACAGTATTATGAGCACAATGTACGGTGGCTGACAGATGCAAACGTGTTCGAAACACTTCCATTATGAGAAACACGCTGCAGCTTCAGGAAGGATGCAAATAAGAAAACACAAATGTGCCAAAACACATGCAAAGGAAGAAACATCTACGGCAGCTTGAACATGCGCAGCGTTTACTAAAAGCTGCAGAAACCAAACGCTGCAAGAAGCTGAAAACACAACGAAAACCAGGGGACACTAAAAAGTGACGCACACTTCACACATATATACAGTGTGCTTCTTGACCAGGTGAGGACACTATCTATTGACTCAGCTATCACTGTAAGTTATATTCTTGTTTAAATAGACTTCTCTGTTTCATTTTACCCTGTATAATTGTTCTGTAGTTATTATAGCTAAAACTGGGCGTTTGTGAGATTGAAGGTCGAATGTACTTACTGTAACGGCCCCTACACACGGCCGCGGGCGTTAACGCTTGCCGGCGGGCGTGTCTGAAGCTCGACCAACAACCAATCACATGAATCTCCCGCCCCTGACACACAAGCAGCGGTTTGATTGGCTAGAGCTTGTACTGGCATATGATTTCGATTGGCTGACGCCTTCCTCGAGGCGTCAAAAGTAGAACATTGCTCTACTTTTGCAGCGAGCACCGCGAGAGAAGCTACGCTTTACTCCCAGAATGCAGTTCGGCGAATCGTGACGTCACCCCATTCAAAGTGAATGGGCAGAAGCGTTGAAGCGTTGAAGCGTCAACGCCCGCGGCCGTGTGTAGGGGCCGGAAGTCGCTTTGGATAAAAGCGTCAGCTAAATGTAATGTAATGTAATATATATATATATATAAGTGTGATATTTTATTTTTCTGCTTCATTTATGACCTGTGAACAAGAAGGCACTCATCTCGTTTCTTTCTCCCATGTGACTTTTTTAAAAATATTAAACTTAGTTATGATTTTTTGTCCTTTATTTACAATTTAATTTTGCAAAGTAGTTCGAACGACGCTTTCTTAAACTAGTTTCCTAGTCGGTAGCTTTGTTTTAGTTTACCTTCCTCCAGTGTGAAATCATTTACACATCCTAACACTGAAGTACTTCTACTGTAATTAAAACATCTGAGTACTTCCAACACAAACACACATCGTTCCTACCTGCGGCTTTCCATCCTTAAGAGCTGTCACACTCCTCAGCGGCATTAAGGGCTCCCTGAGGATGTTAAATATATCTGTGTGTGTACGATAACGTATTTGCCCAGTGGTTATTTAAACAGACCGGCTCCACTGGCTGCACCAGTCGTCTAGCAACCAGCTGACAACCATCGCTTTCCTGAGTAAATATTTAAGAAAGAGGCACATCCTTTCCAGGGTGAGCAAGCTGCAGGATTCAACAGCGTGATTATTGGTTTTAAAGAAGAAGAAAAAACAAGTTAGTTTAATGGCGTGGAAGATGCCCCTTTTTTAGGATCATATCAGTATGTAGTGTCTCTACTTTAAAGAGTCCTCTCCTGCTGATATTCAGGTGTATATCAGTATGTAGTGTCTCTACTTTAAAGAGTCCTCTCCTGCTGATGTTCAGGTGTATATCAGTATGTAGTGTCTCTACTTTAAAGAGTCCTCTCCTGCTGATGTTCAGGTGTATATCAGTATGCAGCACCTCTTTTCACCCTCTGTCTGAAACCAGAGCCCAGTCTGCTCTGATTGGTTAGCTGGCCTGCTCTGTTGTGATTGGTCAACCGCTTAGAGTAGTCCCGCCCCTTAGCCTATCACGTACAATGTGTTGGAGCGCTAGCCAATAAAATCGCAGAGTGTTACAGAGTGATGTCACCATGTTCTTGAAGTCCACATCAGGCATATAATGGATTCTAGCAGATAATGAAATGCCTTCAACTTTGATAGTTTTTTAGTAATTTTATAAAGCAAAAATCTATATTTGGATTAAAGAAATATCAACTTAAGATATATTAAGTTTACAGTCATAAAGAGTAAAACAAAAATCACATTTAAGAAGCTGGAATCCGAGGATTATGACTTTAAAAAAAAGAATGAAAATTACTCAAAATCCTTTTTTAATTTTTATGTAATAGTTGACAACAATTGGATTAATCTTTACAGTTTCTTTTTTCGACTTTGGTTTGGACAACACAACTTAGAAACGTTACGTATCAATCCAAAAATCATCAATCCATGAACACAAATAATTGTTAGCTGCGGTTAGCTGCAAAATCACTGATTGCATTAATGGAAAATTCATTAAATAAATCTAAATTAACCACATCAGTTTATTATATAACAGGAAATTACAACGCTAATTTGATCGTTTATGATAACAGAAGTAATTTGTTCGTACAGTCTATCAGGAACACATTAGATTAATGCCAATGTTTTAATGACTAAAGCACGTTGGAGATGTTTGAGTGCAACAAAAAAAAGAAAGTTAAAACCAATAAAATCTAACTCATCTTACACGGATCAGCTACTGACTTCTTGTTTCTTAATCAGGTGAGTCTGCATACAGAGGTGGAAGAAGTACTAGTGCCAAAAACATATTTTTAAAACTACATTTAAAAAATAGGTATACTTATTTAAATCTTACTTTAGTAAAAAAACGAATGTATTGACATCAAAATATACTAATGTGCTTAATGGCCTATTTCAAAATCATATATATATATATTAAATGAGTGGAACATGATTATTGATGCATCAAAGTGTTCATCACAGCTAGTGAAAGTGAGACAATTTGATTTACTTCATAAACTGCTGCTGGATATCTTAACCTATAATTATGAGGTAATTTACCTATTACCAGCTCCAGTAAATGCTAAATGATAAATATTGAAATGTTTTGTAATCATAAATTACAACAACTTAAGGCGAGACACCCCAGGTGAATAGGGTATTTTTTTTAACTTAAAGATATCAGCTAGAAATTTCTCCAGTTAATTACTGACAATAATGCAATTGTCTTTTGTATTACAAGTTTTCTGAAATAGCATGTTTAAATATGCAAATTATCCGTTATCTCATTAAATATGTGCATATTAGAAAACATTTCAGGAATCGAAATCTCAACTTTGGATAAAGCCAGGTTCAAAATTATTGTTTCATTTTGTAGTCATATTAGTATCTAAGGCTTTTACAGAAGGGATTTTGGATATCTCTTTTTATCACTCCATAAATCAGAAAATACTGTCAACAGCCCTAAAATATCCATTTTCGCCATGTTTTTAGTTATAAAATGTTATATAATTCAGGCTATGAATGATATATAAACAAACCCTTCTGTAAAAGCCTTCATAATATTGATAGCAATATAACTGGAAGGTTTGGTGTATGTACGTGCAACTGAAGTGGAGATTTCGAACTCAGAGTAGGAGAAAAAACTCATTTTGAGAAAACGACCTTTAAAGATTGCAGTGTAGCGCTAGCTAAACCCTCCTGTTCTTTGTATGACAGCTTGTGCCTCGAAGCACTCCGTGAAGGTATTTCATGATCAGTGTCATTTGTT
>CALSBZ010039890.1:0-10732 GCA_943591055.1 Gobionotothen gibberifrons | reverse complement strand
AATAAAGCTGGTTATCAACGATCCCTGGTTTTCCGTGTGTTGCACTTTGGTCTTCCGTTCAATTGTGACACATACACTGTGGACTGTTTATATAGCAGCCTCTTGTGCTTTAATTATTGTCACTGTCCAATCGCTCATCCTCATAATCTACAGTTCAACACTTGCACTGCATTTTGAACTGAGTTTGATGTCCTAAAACATGCATATTCTAATAGATTTGTATGTTACTTCCTCACCTGTAAATCCTTTGCATGAGTCCTTTTATGAAATGGTAAAGTTGTTAGGGCTAAGCAGAGAAAAGGCTTTGAACAGAGATGCCTGACTTGGAACGGACAGGATAAGTGAATGGTCAGTTTGACTTGTGGTCCGATAACGGTGAAGATCTGCACTGGTAAGGTAAAACTAGGCCGATTAACAAGATGTGAAGTGCTTTGTAACTTTGACCTGCTTGACTGAATACACAAAAAATAATGAAGAAAGTTGAACCAATAAACTAACACAAACTAACTGTATCACTATAACATGATGATGATGATGGTGATAAAGAATGCATCTAACGTTCCGCTATTCATTAAAAAAACAGCGTATTAAACAAACCATCATGCTCTTACTTTGAAAACCATGCGGAAATGTCGTCATCAGCAGGCCATCACGTGGTTTCCGAAAATAGTGACACGAGTAGATTTTAGCCGTGACCGGCAGAACGTTTTTCTCAAAACTCTGTGTGTGTAAAAATTAGGGCTGTCAAGTTAAAGCGTTAATAACGACAGCCCAATAACGCAACAAAAAAATTAACGCCACTAATTATTTTAACGCGATTAATTTTTTGTCCTCGGCCATCCCGTAGTTTCAGAGCGCATCGAGTTTAAAATACCATCTACAAGCTGATGCTGACAGCCCCACTCCTGCCGCCTGCTTGCGGCAGACCACACTTCCACGCTCACCGACAGGCCCTGACTGGCCATCGGGAGGACACCTTACGTGTATTGTTGTGGTTAGCATCTGGTGCTAGCTAGCTGCGCTAACGGATATAAGGAGCTGTTTCAATGAAAACAGAAGAGCGACATTTCACCAACAACTGCGCCGAGCACTTGACTTTATGCAGGTAGCCAGACAGTGGGACATTGTACGAAAAGTCAGCACGGATAGTTAGACCCTCCAGAAAAACGCGGGCAAAAATCCTTGATTATGCGATTAAACATGCAGGGTTTTTATGTGATTTTATGCGGTGAAATTGCGGGAAGTTGCGAAATATGCGGAAAAAAAGAATAGATTTAAAAAAAAATATTGGGCTGTCTTATTTATTCTCTCTCACACACAACCTGCCTCTAACGTTAAACCCCTTTACTATTCAATTAAACACATTCCATGTTTATTTATTGTAAAAGCAATTGGGCTATTTGAATCACACTCCCTCACACACACACACACACACGCTTCTCCGCCTCATTCTGTTTTCATTTACTCGTTCGTTATCTGACCAGCTTCAATCTTGTAGGCTACTGTTGGAGCAAAACCAGCTGTGGTGGGCCTCACCCCACCTGTGCTCCGCGCCGTTCGTTGGATGAGACTGGTCAGATTTAATAAAGAAGGAGTTCAAAACACCGGAATAAAAGTTATAACAATAATCTGATTTAATGGTAAAAAACACAATACAAGTTACAGGGTACCCTGGGTCCACCCTGGGCCCCCAGTTCCACTGCCGTGCGATACAGATATCGGGACCGGCCAGTCCGAACCAGAGGCATTTTGCATGACAAAACATTCAGTTTACATAGACATGTTTTGGGGGCGGAAGTGTATCGGATATACCGCCCCATCTTACTCCTTAAGCGAATCAGAGTTCTGGGAAAAAGCGTTTAGGCAGGTTGGGGGCGGAAGTGTATCGGATATTCCGCCCCATTTTACTCCTTTAAGCGAATCAGAGTTCTGGGAAAAAAGCGTTCTTCTTGTGAACAGAGCGTGAGATCTTCAGAGACACCCAAGGACAGAATCACTTTTTATCTTGCACCTATATTCACTCCTTTACTTTCCCAAGGGACATTTCACACAAACTATTCTTTCCCAGACAATCAAACATTGTACACGGATATATTGGTACACAGATATATGGGTGCTTTGAGATTATATGGACCCCAACATGAATCTTCAAAGAATATGTGTGTGTGTGCTAGATGTCTGAGTCAGCGTGTAAGTGGGGATGTGTGTGTGTGTGAGCTGATTATAATATGTGTGTGTGTGTGTTGCTCTCCTGACTGTTATCTTACAATGCTCTCATTGGGAGAGCATCCTCCCGGTACGACCTTGGCAGGTCGAGTTGATCAAACAGTTTCTAAGCATCGAATGTGTGTGTAGGAGTGTGCACAGAGGCGAATGTGTGTGTGTGTGTGTCTGAGCCAGAGGAGTGAAATAAAGAGGATTATATATATGATTACTTGAAAACAGTTCAGAATAATGCATGTTTACCTCAAAACAGTTTAGAACAATATCTGCTTCATTTTAATATGGTTTAGAACAATATCTGCTCACTTTACTACTCACCTCGTTTCTTGTAGCCCTCGAAAGGGTTTTGGAGGTTGATGCCTCGTGAGTTGTTTGGCTTTCTTGTCCGCAGCAGCAGAAAGCATTTTCGAATGTTTGAATGAATCAAAGTGAGTCGTCACCGTAGATTTTCTCTTATGCTCCAACACACAGTTGCACAGAGTGCAGAATAGTTTCCCCCCACTTTCGTGCAAGACATCGGGGTACTGCTTTGCCCGGTCTTTAGCAGAAATGTTCGTCGGTAAATGAGATGGATTAGATTTTTTCATCTTGGTGTTTTCTCTAACGTGTGAGCTCCACACGTTCACTCTACGGCAGGCTTGGAATTTCGTCATTTTAGGGGCAAGGCCATTTGGCCTTCCCGTTCACATTTTTTTTAAGGGCACAAAGGCCGTTTGGTTAAATTACGCTGGTTTTACCTTTCAGATTAATACCGTAACATTCTCATTCACCAAGAAACATTAATTATGTATTAAAACATTTGTTTTAATTTAAAAACATTGAAAAACATTGCATAAATATGAACATATACACTCAAACACACAAACAAAACTACATAACAATACAAGCTCAATTTGAAACAGTGTGTGTGAGAGAGAAAGAGAGGGAGAGAGTGAGTGAGAGAGAGTGATGGAGACTTGTAGAAGCAACACTAGATGTAGACCCCTTGAAGGGAAGACGTTAGCGCTATCCAAACTAGCTAGCTATCGCTAGTTTTCATGACAAAATGTAACGAGTCGACTTTAAATAGGCTAATACAATGGTAATTACCTATCAATAGTACTTTCTATAAACACGTAAATGTTAAGTCCTTTCAAATACTACCACATACTTCAGTTAAATCATATCAAAACAGCTTGGTCCGCTTGCTTACCTGTGCTTGTCTTGCTCCCGCGGCTGAGGAGGAGGCTGTCGGGCCCCTACAGGCATGTCTGACGGAACAATCACAGCAAAGCAATCGCTCTGATCCACAGACACGGGACTATCCTACTGCGCGCACTAGTATGACTTCACTAGCGTTGTTTACACTGGAACTTTTGACAGGGGCCCAAAGGCTACTTTGGCCGTGAATTGCATTTTCTTTCACAGGGCATCACGGCCAAAGTGCGGGGCAACGACATGGCCGTCGTGAAATTCCCACCCTGCTACGGTGTTGTTTACCTTCTGTGATGCGCGAGCTGATGACGTCATCACTACTTCACGTCAAGACGAGTTAACTTTTTTTTTTCACAACTTTGTGTTGAAAAATGCGGGATTATGCGGCCTTTTGATGAATATGCGGCCTTTTAAAAATCGGCGCCATTTTGCTGATTATGCGGTAAATTCTGCGATCACAGAATCGCGTTTTTCTGGAGGGTCTAGATAGTGTGCGCAACATGATTGCAGCGTCCAGGCCAACACACTCTCACTCCATAAAAGTCCAGGAGCGACGCTTGGTCAGGGTCCCGAGGCGTGCAGTTGGGACGCTCCTAGGCTCCTTCAGCTTCATAAAGGGACGCAAATAGCTTTCAACTGATTGCAATGTATTCCTATCTTCGGCGGGATTTGACGGCTGCCCTTAAAGGCAATGTGAGCGTCCATTCCCATTGGATAACGGAGAATTGTACACCAGGAAGTAAGTATTCCCCTTACTGTCAATTGATTTGACAGTGATATCTCCACTACTCATCAACTCAAAAACACCAGATTATCCTTGTTGATTAAACGACATTGATAGGTTTTGTGAACATGTTCTTGTTGCCCCCAGCTGGTCGAAACAAAGGCTACATTAATGTATTAAATCGATGTTAATCCAGGTGGATGTGGAATTAACGGACGTGACGTTGTGTGATTGCGTTGCCAGGCAACAGCTTCGGTTCATGTTAATTTACAAACTCTTCAACTACAACCGTAGTTATATTTAAAAACATGTTAGAAGGCCTCACGAAATACTTTAATGTAAATTAAAATTGAAATGTGAAGGAATGTGTGTACAACAAAATACATCCTTACGAAATACGAAACCGGAAACAGACGGAGGCAAGATCCTCAGCTCGATTTAGCCGCAAAGCACGCTGGGATTTGGTGTTTATAAGATGTGAAATCCGAAAACACATTTTAAAAATAAAATAATACATTATTCCGAGTGTGCTTGCTTTTCTCTTTGAAAGTCATCACATAATGGCATTTTAATACACGGTTCGGCTGCATTAAATATGAAATATCTGCCGTAGTTGTATATTTATAGAGCCCTGATGAGAAACATGAGGGCTTTGTAGAGACAAACAGGAGGAAATGCCGCCAAACTGAAAACGTGACGTGGATCTTAAATATATCAGCAGTTACACAACATCTTACATTTCTTTTCACACAATACGTCTCCTTGCAGTATCAACAATAATTCGGCTGACTTTTATATTTGATCCAATTGGTATATTGACTGTATTTACACCATAACGGTGCACAGCTGATAGAAACGGGCACCTAGTGGTTAAAGCGCGTTATTGCATTTATTTTTATTATTTTTATTATTAGATAGTAATAGAATCCCTATAAAGTATATTCATTACTCGTTATTCCAACCCGGTATCACGGCAAGACGTGAACATGTGACGATCTACCATGCTGGGAGACGTGAATATGTCACGGTTTCGTCCCTTCAAACGTGACAGTTACACGGTATTGTTAACATGGCCCAACCAGTGGAGAAATACCCGGACTTGCCAAGCAAATGGCCTACCGCGCCTATTGGTCGGTTTTTATTGTCAAAATTAGATGTTTTTAATTAATTTTTTAATCGTCACACTCGATTTCGACAATTTTCTTGTTGCCCTAGCTCAGGGGTCTGCAACCTTTTTGACCGAAATAGCCATTTTGCTCCTTTCTCCAAAAAAAAGTTTTGTCTGGAGCCGCAAAACATATTTCATAGCTTGATAGCTTATAAAGTTGTATTTATTGTTATATCAGACAAAAACTACAGTTTTTTTGCATTTATTAGGCTATCTATTACATTAGATAAAACTGTTAACCTCTAATAAGAAACAAATAACTCCTATAAGGAAAATTAAAAATAATACACAGGCCTACTTTAAAATAAATTAAACACAGCACTTGGGGAGTCCTCTGCACATTTGAAGGAAAACAAATATAATTAAAATGGGCCCACTTTGAAATAAATAAAAGATATAGCTGCACCCTAAAAATAGTTAAAGGTAGGGTAGGTAAGAATGGAGAAACCAGCTCAAGTGCGCTAGAATTAGAAAATACACAACCGGAACAAATCTGCCCCTTCCTTCAGACCATTCTATGCTTCAGACTTCCTTACAGAGCCCCTCCTCCAAGACACACAAACGTGCAAATAACCAATGAGGGCACGAGATTAGTTTGTGCACAGATGGAAGGCTGACAGGCAGGTAGGCCATCCAGTTATTTTAGCCGGGCCGGCTCAGATGATTGGTCGTGCTTTTTACAGTGCTACGGCTTCCAGAGATACATTTTTGTATGTATTTATCGTCAAAGCATTTAATATATTCATTACTATCGGGACGTTAAGAGCATTCCATGGAATATAACAAAAAGTGTTTTCTGAAATAAATGACATACCCCATTGAATTATGACTGAAGATCGTCAGCTGTCTTCCTCTCCCGTGTTGTTCCTCGATACGTAAAGGCTGCAGCACCTTTGACAACTTCTCTCTACATATCAAACATAGCGGTAAACCAGCATCGTTTGCTGTGAAAGCATATAACTTTGTCCACGCAGAATTAAATCCTGTGTTCCTCCGATACTTTTCTTTTCTTTGATGTATCCATAGTTCGCTCATCGAGCCGGAGGTCAGGTTATTCGCCTGCAAGAAAAGGCGCTAGCGCTGGACCGTAGCAGGATGTGATGCATATTTTGACATAATTAAAACCGTTTTGTTTTTTATTTATGTGTCACAGTATCACCTCAAAATACAAGATACGAAACATTTTCAACCATGCAAGAAAATATAAATAGTCCTACAAATACTTTTATTTAATTTCCTTCTTATTTTTGTCTAAGCTCAAGGGAGCCAGAGCCTAGGGCTTAAAGGGCCGTGGGTTGCCGACCCCTGCCCTGGCTGGTCGACACCTCTTTTAGCAGAAACAAAGGCTACATTAATGTATTAAATCGATGTTAATCCATGTGTGTGGATCATAGACTGTAAGGTGTGGATGTGGAATTAACGGACGTGACGTTGTGCGATAGCGTTGCCAGGCAACGCAATTTACAAACTCTTCAACTACAACCCTAATGATATTTTAAAACATTTTAGAAGGCCTCACGAAATACAAATGTAAATGTGAAGGGATGTGTGTAATGTGGTGATTGACATTATTCACCCACGGATCTATGGGTTGGGGGTATTGTTCCGCACGGATATTTTAGTTAACCGGACTTCCTGTTGATGTGGAATCCGAAAACATAATACTTTATTACGAGTTTGCTTGCTTTTCTCTTTGGAGGTCATCACATAACGGCATTGTAATACACGGTTCGGCTGCATTACATATTAGCCGTAGTTCTGTATTTATAGAGCCCTGCTGAGAAGACTTCTAGACAAACAGGAAGCACTGAATATGTGACGTGGATCATAAATATATAAGCAATCAAACAACATCTTACATTTCTTTTCACACAATACGTCTCCTTGCAGTATCAATACTAATTCGGCTGACTTTTATATTTGATCCAATTGGTAGATAGGCTGTATTTACACCATAACGGTGCACAGCTGATAGAAAGGCACATCTAGTGGTTAAAGCACGTTATTGAATTTTATTATTTTATTATTTTTCACAAAAATGAAACCATCAATAGCAACAACAGAATTAACTGTCATTAGTAAACCACTCAAATAAAAAGATCATAAGTGGTTTTGTTTTACATATATTTTAAGGATAATAATAGCAATGTAACACTGTCTATGACACTTACTGTATAACACTGATTTGAAAAACATACAGAAAAAACGAATTCACCGCCCTTAATAAAGTATTTAAATATACATTTCAGGTGTGCTGTTTTGTTTAGATCTTTAACATCTGGAGCTCTTTTAATGTCCTTTTTGATTATTGTTACACCAGGTCTTGTAAAAACCTTTATTCCATATTCAATCCATTACTAAACAAAACAGCAATTCTACTCCACTACAATTCAGAGGTTAACCTGGTATTTTTACTCTACTACATTTATTTTAGTTACTTTGCAGATTCTGATTAATGATGTGAAATATAAACAACCCTTAAATCAGGCTTTAGTTACACCTGAGTAAAATTCAGGGAAAGGTGATTGTCAAGTGCCAACAATCAGGAGAGATATTTGATAGTTGCTGCTTGAGAAGACTAAACATTTATCTGCAGATCCCTATAAATTATATTCATTACTCGTTATTCTCTACTAATAGTTCATTAAAGACTGTATATAATGGCTATTTTGTGCTTTAACCACTTGGCGGTGCACACAAGGTACACACAACCATAATAACTTTGTATTATTAGTGTAGGACACTTGTGTATGTATAACATCTGAAGATGTGTTTTATTCATGTTTTCACATAATTGTACAGGATATTGGTATATTATTTCACATGTTTTACTTCTAATATCTGATTTGTAAAACATCACTGACAGAAAGGTATATCCGTCAGTTAACAGTAAGCTATTGAAATTCTGAATCCATAGATGTGTCTCCCATCACCCAAATCCCCTGACTATTCTCTCAACTCAGTATTTACATTCTTATATTCAAAGAAAATCAGTAATATCTTTAAAAACTGAAATTGGACCAATTGGATCAAATATAAAAGTCAGCCGAATTAGTATTGATACTGCAAGGAGACGTATTGAAAAGATATGTAAGATGTTGTTTAATTCATGATATATTTATGATCCACGTCACGTTTTCAGTTTTGGCGGCAGTGCTTCCTGTTTGTCAGACTTGTTATACAGTCTATGATCCACACACATGGATTAACATCTATTTAATACATTAATGTAGCCTTTGTTTCTGCTAAAAGAGGTGTCGACAAGCTAGGGCAACAAGAAAATCGGCGAAATCGAGTGTGACGATTAAAAAATAAATTAAAAACATCTAATTTTGACAATGAAAACCGACCAATAGGCGCGGTAGACCATTTGCTTGGCACTTCCGGGTATTTCTCCACTGGTTGGGCCATGTTAACAATACCGTGTAACTGTCACGTTTGAAGGGACGAAACCGTGACATATTCACATCTCCCAGCATGGTAGATCGTCACATGTTCACGTCTTGCCGTGACATCGGGTTGCGTTATTCTCTACTAATAGTTAATTAAAGACTGTATATAATGACTATTTTGCACATCCCTTTCAAGATTTTCTAAGGTTTATTGACATATCATAGTATACACAACTACGGTGTATTTGTTTGTACAAACATTAATCTCAGCAAAGAGAAGAGATGCAATATGCCAGATTATAGCTAATAGCTCATTTCCATCTGTGGTCCTCAGGCAGGTTCATAACAATCAATAAACAAATAATGACATTGCATGATCTCTATCAGTCAAACAATTTAAAAATCCTGATTTAAGTACAGCTCAATAAATGAATACATAGTACACTTGAAATACACTTACATGATCTGCTTAAACAAGTGCTTAAACATAGCAATGTTAACTATGTTTAAGCACTTATTTTAACTGATAGTATACATGTATTATAAGATGTATGTAGATAGTATAAGAAATGTGCACAATGACAGTTTAATGGTGGAGGTATACAGACATATTGATACAGTAGACGTCTTGTAATGCACTGTTGAGGAACCTGCGACCCACGTTTTTCATTCATTGCATAACTACACCGTAGTTGTATATATGTGTATGTGTATATGCAGGGTTGGGAGGGTTACTTTGTAAATGTAATCAGTTACTGATTACTGAATACATGGCTCTGAAAGTAATCCGAATACAGTTACAGTTACGTGTCTTAAAAAAGTAATCAGATTACTTTTAGATTACTTTTGGATTACTTTCTTTTTCCATCACAGGTGGGTATGTTTTGGTGAACAGGAGACACAAAAAGCAAAAGGAAACTGAACGTGTTTTTTACTGTTTTAATGGCTTATCAAGAGCACAACTGAAACATAACATCTGAAACGATGCAACAACATAATACACTTTTTGGGGATGCAGTTTGGGATTTGAGGAGTGAGGGACACGGCTTAGAACGGGCGTGTCGCCTTCTGTCCTGCCAGTGTTGGCAGGACATGATTTAAAATGTCGAACTCGGACTTCATTTTAAGGACATGGGTGTAGAGATATATTTGTTTAAGCACCGGATCGGCAAAACAGGAGACTCTGTGCCAGGGCCGGCTTTGGCGAGCTTTGGCTTGGGGGCCCCCCTCACTCTAGCGCGTTCTCACTACACACAACACAGAACCAACTTTTGTCTTATGATGTTAGCATAAGCACACATATTGTATAAATAAGCATTTAAACACTGTGGACCTAACATCCTCTAGGGGGGGTCCTCATCTCCGCTAGGGGGGTCCGGGGGCATGCTCCCCCGGGAAGATTTTTTTTTAAATAATGAAGTTAAAAGCATCAATCTGGTGCACTTTGAGAGCAAAATTAAGAGATCTATGGATACATCTCTCAACACCCATATGAAACAGAACTGTAAACAGATTTTATTTTTCTCATATTTTACAAATCACTCCCCTTTTAAACTGTATTCTTGTTTTGTCATATAGTATTTCACAACTGTTTTTCATGTATTCTCTCTGGCTGTCCATCTCATAATGTTCACATAGAAGCTAGCTGTCAATAGGAATATCATTCAGAAGAATTATAATTTCATGTAAAAATCTGTCACAAAAAGAAGGTTGCACATTTAAATTCAGGTGTTGTTATGGCAACATCAGTGGCCAAATAGCCACATTTACTGCTGCAAATACGTTCAAACATGCTGTCGACACGTAAAGCAGTGGCATGCCACCATTTCAGCTGACCTTTTCTCAGAAACACTGTCACATAACATAATTTCATTGCTAGGTTGATGCTTAGCTAAGCTAACTATGAAACACTTTAACTGACAGAACTCAGTATCAACTGTGTACTGTAAGGTAGCTTCTAGCTTCATGTCGAACAGTAAGTCAACATTTTCCAGAGAGCTTTCTTTGAAATCACCAGGTAATGCTAAAAAA
>CALSBZ010039886.1:0-10331 GCA_943591055.1 Gobionotothen gibberifrons | reverse complement strand
TTGTCTACACACATAATGCGCCACTGCCATACTTTGTTGGCATCCATCTCTTTTGTTTTGTTCTTCAGACAGCAGTTGTCCTTGTTTTCCATCTGCAGTGAATTCACCTACTGTTCTTCTTTGCCTTGTATGTTTTCTTTTCCTGTATTTGGTTAGAAAAAAAGAATGAAATTATATACAAATAAATCATATTATTTTTTAACCAATGTATTAATTATAATATTTAACAGACTAAAATACCAGATATCTGACACTCAGACTCTTAGTATGGAGTCAGATTTGGGTCAATATTCTAGCGCGCAAAACAAGATACTCACGAGCGGAAAATTTGCTTTTACACGTGCATGAAATGACCCTCGCGCGCAGATTAAACCCTCTCGAGCGAGGGAGACAGCCCTCTTGCTCGCTCGCGGGAGTGTCAGCCTCACTCGCTTGCGGAGTCTGTCTGTGCGCGTGTGAAAAGTTTCGGACACTTTGGGGCGGAGCCATTGGACTTTGATTGACAGCTGCCAGGAAGCCCGGAGTTGCCAGGTTTGATAAATGCCTGAACTACCAAGAGCCGAGGAGTGACAGCAGCAACGTCAGTTGGACGAGATTGAATGGTAAAGTTGTCCATAAAAAACTATTGTATTCGTAAAGTGTACAGCTAATATATATATATATATATATATATATATATATATCAATTAATTTGATATAAAAAAATGACATTAATTCTAGGAGTGTAATTAAAACTTTTACAAACACTATAGTAATAATATGCATTCACTATGACAATATCATGCTATTACTAGGAGTGTTCTATAGTGTGTTTAAAAAACAACTATGAAACACTATATATGATACTATAGTTATACTATTTAAAATAACATAGGAATACTACAAAGATCTAGATCAGGGGTGCCCAACCTTTTTTGAACCGAGAGCTACTTTAAAGTTGCCAGTCTGCCGAGATCTACCAGTCCAAATAGAGAGGCGTAGCCATTACTGACAGCCTACTACCAGTACCAGGTAAATACACACTTCTACTTGTATAAAACTGACCTTTGTACGATTAATACTTCATAAAATACTGCAGATCCTTTATCTTACCTCTTTCTAATCTGCACACATACAAGTATTTAACTTAAGTTACACAACAGTGTTGTTGATACAGAGTTGGAGTTTATTCACACGTCACATACTACAGTGGGTAATGTTTTGAAGAAACATTGAACAGTGCTGCCACATATGACACAGGAAAAAAAGAAAATACTCTGAACCCTTTCTTTGCCATTATATACAAATAGTGTTGCTACAAAAGTATAAATTAGGCTTACTAATAAGACAACTCAGATCTGAAGCTACACAGGAATCTGCTGCCAAAGTGCAATAAAAAAGACAAAATTAATAGAATCAAACCCTTTTTTGTTGCATTTTAGTAGACTATAAAAAGAAATGCCTTTAAAATAGGATGCAAGCAACACTAGTTTCTTAACCTGAATTGATAAGACTATAATCAATTTAAACAGAACAGATCTTAATGTTTGCATTCTTATACCATTTTGTACAATAATTATAATGCATAAGTTCAAACAAACAAAAACTTACAGCTGATTAATAACGGTATCTAACTTGAGTTTTTATTATATCAAAAACCTGTTGAAATGCTACTGTTATGTTTACTGTCCCCAAAAAGCACGTCGGCAGCCTCCAGGAAGGCTTCTTTCACAACTTCACCGTCTTTGAAAGACTTCATGTGTTTCGCAAGAACGTGACTGACACGATAAGATGCTATGGTAGCAGCCTTGCTCTTGTTGTTGGGCCTGGTGAAAATGGACTGCTGTGCATTTAGCTGTCCTTTCAGGTCCCTCACCTTTTGGGAGCGTAGGGCAGAATTAGGAGGGAATTCAGCCTCGTAGCGTTTGTGCACTGTTTTGAAATGGCGCTCCTAAATTACCCTTCTTCGATAAAGCCACGCAAACTAGTGCACTGCCCACCAGCCACGCCCCGACACATGGGGTCACGCCGGCCAATCACAAAGCTTTGATGCGTTCAAGTGCATTATTCTGGCACAGGAAGATTATGTTACAGGACATTAACGATAAAACAGAATATTGTTGTTCTATTTTTAGACACATCCCGCGATTGACTGGGAATTTCCCCGCGATCGACCGGTTGGGCACCCCTGATCTAGATACATAGTATTACTATTGAAATAGTATAGGGCTACTATAGCTAATAAAATGGCACTACAGAAAAAACTATAGTAATACGATAGCTGGTGAAATATACTACAGAACACTACACACTTACTATAGGACACTATACAACTCTTATAGTATACTATAGTAATACTATAGTTCCATCCATCCATCCATCTTCTCCCGCTTATCCGTGGTCGGGTCGCGGAGGTAGCAGTTCCAGCAGAGAGCCCCAAACTTTCCTTTCCCTGGCCACATCAACCAGCTCTGACTGGGGGATCCCAAGGCGTTCCCAGGCCAGCGAAGAGATATAATCCCTCCACCTGGTCCTAGGTCTACCCCTTGGTCTCTTCCCAGCTGGACGTGCCTGGAACACCTCCCTAGGGAGGCGCCCAGTTGGCATCCTAACTAGGTGCCCGAACCACCTCAACTGGCTCCTTTCGACGCGAAGGAGGAGCGGTTAAACTCCGAGTCCCTCCCGGATGACTGAACTTCTCACCTTATCCCCAAGGGAGACGCCAGCCACCCTGCGGAGAAAACCCATCTCGGCAGCTTGTATCCGCGATCTCGTTCGTTCGGTCATGACCCATCCTTCATGACCATAGGTGAGGGTAGGAACGAAAATGGCCCGGTAGACAGAGAGCTTTGCCTTCTGGCTCAGCTCTCTTTTCGTCACAACGGTGCGGTAAAGCGACTGCAGTACCGCTCCCGCTGCTCCGATTCTCCGGCCCATCTCACGCTCCATTGTTCCCCCACTCGAGAACAAGACCCCGAGATACTTGAACTCCTTCACTTGGGGTAAGGACTCATTCCCTACTTGGAGTGGACAGTCCATCGGTTTCCTGCTGAGAACCATGGCCTCAGATTTGGAGGTGCTGATCCTCATCCCAGCCGCTTCACACTCGGTTGCGAACCGATCCAGTGAGTGCTGAAGGTCGCAGACCGATGAAGCCATCAGAACTACATAGGTTCGACAATCGGCCTGACCCTCCTTTCGAGTACCTTAGAGTAAACTTTCCCGGGGAGGCTGAGTAGTGTGATGCCTCTGTAATTGGCACACACCCTCTGATCCCCCTCTTTGAAAAGGGGAACCACCACCCCGGTCTGCCACTCCTTCGGTACTGTTTCCGACTTCCACGCAACGTTGATGAGACGTGTCAACCATGACAGTCCCTCAACACCCAGAGCCTTCAGCATTTCTGGGCGGATCTCATCCACCCCCGGGGCTTTGCCACTGTGGAGTTGTTTGACTACCTCAGCGACCTCCCCCCGGGAGATTGGTGTTGATCCCCCGTCATACTCCAGCTCTGCCTCTAACATAGAGGGCGGAGTTGTCGGGTTCAGGAGTTCCTCAAAGTGTTCCTTCCAACGGCCCAACACTCCATCAGTTGAGGTCAACAACGTCCCATCCTTACTGTACACAGCTTGGATGGTTCCCTGTTACCCCCTCCTGAGGTGTCGGACAGTTTTCCAGAACAACTTTGGTGCCGCCCGAAAGCCCTTTTCCATGTCTTCTCCGAACTTCTCCCACACCCGCTGCTTTGCCTCGGCCACAAATCCCTGAAGGCCTCCTTCTTCAGTCGAACGGCTTCCCTGACCACCGGTGTCCACCAGGAGGTTCGAGGGTTACCACCCCTTGAGGCACCTAAGACCTTGAGACCACAGCTCCCCGCCGCGGCTTCGGCAATAGAGGCTTTGAACACCGACCACTCTGGTTCAATGTCCCCAACCTCCACAGGAATGCCCGAAAAGCTCCGCCGGAGGTGTGAGTTGAAGACCTCCTGAACTTGGGCCTCCTCCAGACGTTCCCAGTTCACCCGAACTACACGTTTGGGCTTACCAGGTCTATCCAGAGGCTTCCCCCGCCACTCGACCCAACTCACCACCAGATGGTGATCAGTTGACAACTCCGCCCCTCTCTTTACCCGAGTGTCCAAAACATACGGCCTCAGGTCCGATGATACGATAATGAAATCGATAATGGACCTTCTGCCTAGGGTGCTCTGGTACCACGTACACTTATGAGCATCCTTATGTTCGAACATGGTGTTTGTTATGGCCAATCCATGACTAGCACAGAAGTCCAGTAACAAACCACCACTCCGGTTCAGATCAGGGGGGCCGTTCCTCCCAATCACGCCCCTCCAAGTGTCTCCATCGTTGCCCACATGTGCGTTGAAATCTCCCAGCAAGATTAAAGAGTCCCCTTCAGGAGCCCCATACAGGACTCTTTCCAGGGTCTCCAAGAAGGCTGTGTACTCTGAACTGTTGTTTGGTGCATAAGCACACACAACAGTCAGAGTTTTCCCCCCCATAACCCGCAGGCGTAGGGAGGCGACCCTCTCGTCCACTGGGGTAGACTCCAACAAAGAAGCACCCAACCGGGGACTTGTGAGTATCCCCACACCCGCCCGGCGCCTCACACCTTGAGCAACTCCGGAGAAGAATAGAGTCCAACCCCTATCCAGAAGTAAGGTTCCAGAGCCGACGCTGTGCGTAGAGGTGAGCCCAACCAGATCCAACTGGTACCGCTCCACCTCCCGCACAAGCTCCGGCTCCTTCCCCCCCAGAGAGGTGACGTTCCACGTCCCCAAAGCCAGCTTCTGTCGCCCGGGTCTGGTCCGTCGAGACCCTCTGCTTTCACTGCCACCCTTTTGGCAGCGCACCCGACCCCATCGCTGTTTCCCGTAGGTGGTGGGCCCGCGGGACGGAGAAGCGGAGGTGTTGTCCACATTGCCTTTTCGGGCTGTGCCCGGCCGGGCTCCGTGGCAAGCCCGGCCACCAGACGCTCGCCGACGAGTCCTCCTTCTGGGCCTGGCTCCAGAAGGGGACCCCGGGCTTCCTCACTTCTATGTTCGTCTTTCATGAGGTCTTTTTGAACCAATCTTAGTCTGGCCCCTTGCCTGAGACCAATTTGCCATGGGAGACCCTACCAGGAACACAAGGTTCCAGACAACACAGCCCCCAGGTTCATCAGGGCACACAAACCTCTCTACCACGGTAAGGTGCTGGTTCTTCAGAGATAGAGACTATAGTTCATTTATAGTTAATTTCGTAAGGGAGGTGTGTACAGCAGACAGTAGCTAGCAGTTTTCGAAAGATACAGCCCACTCAAAAATATATTGTTTTATATAAAATCAATTTATATATATATATATATATTAGCTGTACACTTTACAAATATAATAGTTTTTTATGGACAACTTTACCATTCAATCTCGGGTCATTTCATGCGCATGTAAAAGCACATTTTCCACTTGTGAGTAGCTTGTGAGTAGCTTGTTTTGCGAGCTAGAATATTTCACCAAAATCTGACTCCATACTTAGTTTCTCAAAGTACTCGGGTTACTTGTGATAGGCATTAGGCAATATCTTTATATTATATATAACCGTACAGCTCATTTAAATTTGAATATTTTGGACATATTGCAGATATTTTCTTAGTAGGATATGTCATATTTTAATTTAATTTATTCTACTACCATACATTTTTTGACTATGAGGGACATTTTCTTGTACACTAAATGAATACCAACTTTTCAAAAAACACAATTCTACTTGCAGCAAATTTATATAGATTTCATCTTGCTACATACCTTGTAAGACATTCATCTTGAATAAAAGCTCTTCCAAGTTTTCTAGCCCACACTGAATGTCTGCTTCCTATGTGGTCATCCTCCAGACAGCAACGAGACTCTTCTGGTACAGTGCTGCCATGGATGAAAAAAACATTTAAAAACATGTTTAACGGTGGTGACTGAAGTATTCATAATTATTTATTTTGTAAAGGTTGTACAATTACAATTTAGAAACACTCTGTTACAAGTTGGAACCCTGAATTCAAAATGTAAAGGCAAGGCAAGTTTATTTATATAGCACCTTTCAACACAAGGCAATTCAAGGTGCTTTACAAAAATGAAAGACATTCAGACAAGGCATTTAAAACAGTAAAAGATAATAAAAGAAACATTTAAAGAAAAAATACATGAAATGTATTTAGTAAAGAACTAAAGTACAGGCAACAACATATACTCAAAAGTACTCCAAGTTACAGTACTTATTAAAATCAAAACATTATAATACTAGATACAAATAATTGATTCATTAGCATGAATCCATCAGCGATTGGTCTACTAATGTTAGAAGGAACAAGAAAATCTTGCATGCAGGCAGAGGTGGAATAAGTACTCAGATCTTGTTCCTAAGTAAAAGTAGAAATACCAAAGTGTAAGAATACTTCTACAAGTCAAAGTCCTGTATTGCAAAATGTCACTCAAGTAAAAGAATAACACGTTTTGGCATCTAAATATACTTAAAGTATCAAAAGTAAAAACACTCATTATGCAGATGGGCCAACATCACACTCCTAATCGTTTTGATTATAATTATTGATGCGTTTATCAAGCTGGTTAAGGTGGCACTAATTAGTGTGAATGCTGTGCAACAGCATTCCACTATTGTTCTTCAAATCTTTATTCTTCAACTTATTTCGACCAATGTTTGCCGTTTAACTCCTTCAGCATACTTTCAGCCACAGAAACCATTCAAATATTAAAATGTTCAGCTCCTTCAGGACATGACTGCTATGACTTCAGGGCTCGACAGTAAGGGTTGCCAGGTTGCAGATTCAGGGCCGGTTCTAGCCAATTTGATTCCCTAGGCGAGATTTTAGCTGGCGCCCACCCCCCAGCCAGAGAATCGTACAGTAGAAAAGATAAAGATCAATAGAGTATCCAAGGAATACACAATAGAATATATAATAAACAGAAGGGAAACCATGGCAACAATGCTCCGGGGGCGGGGTCTTCTTCGCTGCTTTTGGTGTATTTTGTGGCGGCAGCAGCGCCATTTACAGGCCTGGCATATGTACTACAGCGTTTCCAGCAGTCTCGTGTGAACGGACATGTTAAATTAATCGAATGCGTGTGAACGGAATACTTTTTTGAAAACGCATACGGTGCGTAAACGCAAACGTTCCCGTGTAAAGGCAGCCTAGATCTTGGGGGTACAAATTTAAAAACACCCATATGAAAAAGATCGGTTACATTTTAATAATCAAATAAGTATGTTAACATAACCAATAAGTATACCATAGCCAATAACAAATAAATGTAACTTAGGCCTATTTAATTTTGTTGTTCATTCATATCTTATTTTACCTAGTTAACATTTATTTATGCATATTTTTTTATCTCCAGTTTTAACCGATATTTTTGGATTACTGTCCTATAGTATATATTGAAATGATTTCAAACCTATTTATTCCAATAATTATAAAGGAGTGCCTTGGAAATATTTGTTTAGCTAGGCCAACATAAATTGTGATCAAAACGTTTGAGACCCACTGAGATAACCTAGACTAAAGTTAAAGTGGACCTATCATGCAAAATGCACTTTTGTACGTCTTTTATAGATGAATATGTGTCCCCGATGTGTCCGGGAACTCACCAAGTGTCAGAAAACACAACCCTCTCTCTTTTCCTCCATACCCAAATCTCTAAAAACGGGGCTGCAACGGATCTGATACAGACTGATCAGGAACGAGGAGCTCCGCCTATATGGGCAACTCTCCACCTATCAGGCCATTGCCGTTCGAAAGGGCTGGAGACGCTGTAGTACATATGCCAGGCCTGTAAGTGGCGCTGTAGTCTGCCATAGTGTTGTCACGATACCAACATTTTGGTTTCGATACCGATATCAAGTCAAGAATTGCGATTCCGATTCTTTTTCGATACTTTTCTTAAAAAAAGGGAAACAGTCTTAAATGTAATTATTGTGCTTTATTTCACACCAGAACCATAACACAAACTTTTAAACAATGAGAACAATAAATAAAATAAATGACAAGAATTCGTATTAAATAAAATTAAGCATCATCTCAACTAATTTGTATATTAAACAACAGAAATGACATTCAACACAATGAGGTGTCCGACAAAAAATAGAACATAGCCCTACTGTTTAGCAGCATAACTGGCTTGATTATGTCCCTACTCAGACTAAACCTTAGTCCTTAGCAGAGTTGGGTGTAACGCGTTACTGTAATGTAAGGGGTAGACATTAAGGGTAAAATGCCACTGGCCCTCCGGGCCGGTGGAATTGTATTATCACTGGCCCCACCATTGTAACCACTGGCCCGGAGCATTCGTCCAAAGAAAACTATTATCGACTAATAATGAAGAAAATGAACACATTTTTTGCAATAGTAATTTATGCACTAACTACATTACTACAACATTTGAATCATCAGTTCTTCCTCATTTTCCTCAATTGTTCATATTTGGTTTATTAAAATAATGATATTGTGGTCATTGTTAAAACAAATCTGCTATCATTATGAGTATTATTATTAGTATAATGCGCTTTCTGCCTTCCTGTCATCAGGAGTTAGAAATGTAATGGCTATGTAATAGATTAGATTAGAACCTTCATTATCCTAAACTGCTGGGACATCTCCCTATAGCCAATACCTTTATATTTTCTACCCTTCACTTACTTGTCAGCATAGGTCGGCATTGATGTACAGAGCCGACGGAAGACCTTGTTTATATTGGCATCATATTGAGAGGTGCAGTGACGCGTCCTAAAACCAGGAAGTAAGCTGCTGGCTCCCTCGACAAAAAGCAATGGGATTTCTCCACAGGGTTTTGGCAAATAGCTGGAAATAAGGTCTGTGGAAAACACTTGGCCGGTTACCGCTGGTATTAAAAACATTTTGGCGAATGGTTAGGTGGCGCGACAGTCTGTAGTGAAGGAGCGCGCTCCCGTGAGCGGGAGCCTGCTCGCGCTATGCTCCGCAGCAAACAGCTGTTTGCTTTTCACCCAACAACGACAACCGCCTCACGAAACGCTATGTTGTAGCGTTAATAAACGAAACAATTTAACTAAATTGCTAGTCAAAATACCTATACCACAGGACCATTTTTTTAAAGCAATATTTTTAGTGGCCCGAGCGGGCAAGTGGAAAGTACGTTATGCTGGCCCGGGGTGTCTAAATAGTGCTTCCGGGCCAGCGGGCCATTTATAATGTCGAGCCCTGGTAATAATATTACTTTTGTCGGTAACGGAGTAGTGTAAAGCGATAACTTTCGGGGGGTGGAGGTATGCCCATTATTTTGAATTTGTCCGAAGAATAGACAGGAATGTGATGGTGAGGTGCAAACTGTGTCCAGGCCAGAAGCTGTTATCCACTGCTGCAGGGACGTGCACAGGTACGGGCTAATGTTACCCGGACAATGGACCGTTTGGCTTTTTTGGCTGACCTGCCCCTCTGGAGAGAGCGAGAGTTTGTTTTTCTTTTTTCTGTTGTGGCCGAATCAACATGATAAGCCCACACTTAGTATTGTAGCGTCTCGCTGCGGGAAACACACTTTGTCAGCGCTGTCATCTGCCGGTGCGTTAAGACCACCTCAGTGTCGGATTTTGGAAACTTGATTTTGAGTTGTCTCATGGCAGTTAGGGTATAGGGGACAAACCAGGGGACTTTACTTTCTCTTGATACCGTCGGTTATTTACAAAAAAACACCTAAATATAGCCGACTTGTTGTTATTGTGCTTCTGTCTTTCTGTGTCTTTTCATCTACAGTTCAATGTCCCGCTTCATTGTAGGATTTCTGCCATGTCTCTACCACTTTAGTTTGACCATCTCTGTTACTAAGTTATGGAATACTAAATAAATAAGTAATTAGATACCTTACCGTCACTGCGCTCATAAAGAATGATAAGAATACGAATAATGCGTCTTGAACTAGTTTAATTAATTAGTGTCTTTACGTTTCACAGACTGTTAGCTTGTTGTGGTAGGCTGGTAGCCTATTTTATTAAAGAGCATATAAAAAGAAAGACTTGTGTTATGTCTTCCTTAATGCAATAGCAATTGGGGGTGCAAGTGGAGTCTCGCAGAGGCAAAACTGTGGCGCGCTTACACTGTAGGTGCGCCACAGTCTGCGTAATCTGCCTGTAGGGAGGGGCGGGCCGGCCCGGCGAGTAAAGTAATGAGTAAAGTAACGAGTAAAGTAACGAGTAACTTTATGTAGAGAGTAACGAAGTAGTGTAATATATTACTTTTTAAAAAGTAATATGTAATATTAGTGGTGCACGATAATTATCGGTCCGATATTAGGAATTATGACGTCATCCCGATAAACC
>CALSBZ010039884.1:30137-44582 GCA_943591055.1 Gobionotothen gibberifrons | reverse complement strand
ACACACACACACACACACACACACACACACACACACACACACACACAACAGCAGTGTTCAGTGCATACACTTATATGTATTTGTGGGCTTCGTGAGTGATATCTAGCTGCTGTATATAAGTATGTGTGTAAGAGTGAGGATGATTGACAGCTAGAAGGAAACAGACGGTGAGGCTCTTGATAAGAATCAATCCTGGGCTGCTTTTGGCTCTGAAAGCTGTACTAGGATAAGGGGAACACTTGGAATTAAAAAAATAAAAGTCGCAGACGTGCCTAAATATAGGCTTTTACTGAATAATACGATGTCAAATATGCATACCATAGCTTTTGATAATACAGTATGGACCAAAGTGGTTGACCCTATGAGTGACTGACTTAGATTGGCGTATAAATTAAGCTGTTATAGAGCTAAGCCTTTTGCAACCAGAACCTAAAATACCGTAACCTAGGGCATCCTCAAACCTGAACATTAAAGAACATTGACAGGTTTTGGTGCTACGTGATTTCATTCATTCATTCACTGTTTTGTGCTAAAATTAGGGCTGAACGATTAATCCATTAAAATTTCTTTTAACATTTTTTTTTTTGTTCTTCTTGTTTGTCAGTCATCCACACCAATCAGAAGTGCTGTGCTCCACATGTACCAGCCTTTGTTAACCAATCAGAAGTGGCCCATGATAGAAGGTGATAGACAGATTGATCCAATCACCTGCCAAGTATTTTTGAAAGTGCCTGCCCTTTCCAAATGGCTTCCAATGGAGCTTTCCTAGATGGTTTGGTGAAACCAAACCAGGTTAGCAATGCTCCGTCACATGTTTCTATTACAGGGTGAATCTTAAACTGAAGCTTGACTTTAAAGCAACCCAACGGAAGTTTCATGTAAGTTTAGTTCTTTCACTCGTAGCTCGGGCTGCGGGGGTGCTAGAGACGGGAGCACGTTGATGCGACCTTCCTAGTCGGAGATATGGCCGCATTTTACAATAAACTTCCATTGGGTCGCTTCAAAACAAATATCTCGAATCGCAATCGCAATATTTGTCAGAAAAATCGCAATTAGATTTTTCCTCAAAATCGTGCAGCCCTAGCTAAAATGTAATAAAAAGCAGGTCAATGTCCATCAATTGGTCCAAACCAAAATACCTTGGCAACGTTTTGATGGACTGCCATGCAATTTTGCTCAACCATTCATAGTCCCCAGAGGATGAATGTGACTTGTTTGGTTACCTCCAACTCTTTGATGAACAAACGGTTAGCTTCTCTAAAACCCATTTGTAGAGAATGGTGAACGGTACAATTATTGCAAAAAGGTTATATTGCAAACATCTACCATTCTTTATTAAATAATCTTTAAAAATGTATTTTTAACATTCTGATAAAGTGCATTTAAGTGATGACCCTGATTATTGCTACTATCTCTGCTTTTATGGATGTGTTCTTGTTTATGTACTGCAGTGAGAGATGCCAACTGAATTTTGTTGCACTGATGTGTGATGACAAATAAAGATATTCTATTCTATTCTAATTTACCGACCCACTGTCTTGTCAACTTTTACATGTCACACTTACCAAACCTGCACATTTGACTTTATTGTAGTTATGTGGCCATGTTCCCAGATCTAAGCAGTTACTTTGCCGAGTATAAATAAACCATAAAAGTTAGACTAAAGCTGTTATAAACTACAATCTGGCTTCATGTCTGTTAGCCAACAAATAATGATTGGATTAAAACTTTATTGGCCTTAGAGGAATTTGCTTTGCATAAGGAGCATAAAAGAATATCAGAACAAGATCAACAACTATACAGTATAATAATGTTTACTCCAAAAACTGTAATTAAATGTTTAAAAGTTTATATTAATCATGTAAGTTCTATGAATTTTAGCAGTAGTAATGTTCCACTGGTACCAATGTAATTTATAACTATTTTTCCAAATGCCGACAGTTGGCTCCATTCTACCCATTTGGCTCTACAACTGACCTTATTAAGGTGATTAGGACTCCGCAAATTAAGGTAAAGGTCTATTTAAACCTTGGAAGCATCCATTGTTGCTCGTCGCTACTTGATTTAAAAGGTTTTGGTCAAGTAAGGACAAACCTGTCCTTTTCATTAATGCGTTTGAACTCCCGGCTCCATTAACGTTGTTTCCAGGACTTATTTCTTTGGTAAAGAGGTTTTGTTAGGGGCAAGCTGAGGTGTCTGCCCGGCTGAGGAATAATACCCAGTAATCAACATTTTTAAATGAGCCAGATGGACAGATCCGGGCCATAAGTTCTCTTTAATAATCTAAGACCCAACAGCTGAAGCCAAGATGTCGTATTCAAGCCAGCTGGCTGCACATCCCGCAGTCGGGTCACTTCAGAATCCTGTGACCTGCGGGAGGCTGCTCAGCTGGAGAGGAGAAACAGATAGACAGAGGAGAGGAAAAAGATAAGGCGAAAGACAGCAGGCCGATCCCATTTGCTTTTCAAATGTGATGTTTCAGGCAAACATCATGTGGTCGGATCCGATTTGGTTGTCTAAACACATTTGTGTTTGGATAAATGTGTTTGCAGTGCCATTGGTTGTTGAGGTAATGACTCACAGAGGGCAGGTTTTTAAGGAAATGACTCATGGATATGGAAGCAGATACTTTCTTAACCTGTTAAGCCCCAAGCCTGCTTTTCAGGTCTCAGGCTCGAAAATGACATTTCCAGAACAAATGACCATATCTTCCCTTCTAAAAGGGGACAATTAATAATCTTTTTTCTCAAAGTAATGATAAACTTGTGAGTTGGATGTAGAAAAGTCAGAATCAATATAGATGTTGTAAAATTCCGATTGAAACTTGATCATTGTGTCCGTAAAAAATAACAACATTACTTATAGTGAAAACCCAGTGGCGAACCGTGTCTATCACAACTGGACCTTCTGTAGACACACACACCCCTCGCCGCCGCCGCAACAACTTCTTCTTCACCTGTTGCACTTTTTAATTGTTGTCATTTCAACGTTAAAAACAATAAAACGGCATGAATTGCTGAAATGCGTAGTGCATGATCCGAGAAGGACAAACAAATAAACGTAACACTGTAATATTACAGATCAACAACACAGATAAGATTATCATTTATACATTTTATTTATATAATCAAATCAATTTTTTGTTTGTTTTATCTGAGTGTTCCAGGGTATTCTCTGAATACCTTGAAGGCCCTGACGGTTCGCCACTGTGACAACTACCCTTGGATGATGGGTTAGTAGACTAAAAGCTTTAGGAATCCAAAGTACAACATATAATAAGTACCCTGTATCAAGATTGATGCTAAACAAGTGAAATTTGACCTTTTTAGAGAGGTCAAACTCCACCTCTGGGGTCATTTGGGTGGAAATGGGCGTGTTTGCCGTTTCTCTGGAACCCATTTGTCGATTTTGATGATTGACATCTCTTTTGAACCGTGAGAGCCAATAGAATCGAAGGGGAATTTCCACATATACACACACACGTTACCATTGAGAAATGAGAGCTTTGCGCACGCAGTTTGCCCAAAGCGAAACCTAACTTACGCTCTGAAATCTGAAAACTTAAAAGGTCCCATGTCATGGCCATTTCTACTGATCATAATTCCATTGTTGAGGTCTACTAGAATAGATTTATACTGTGCTATTTTCCAAACTCACATTGGTTTCTCATACAGCATCTCTGTATAGTATGTGTATTCACTCTCTGCCCTAAACGGCTTGTTGGAGCTCCTGCCCCCCCTCCCTGTGAGCCCAGTGGGTGATTCTCACGAACTTGGTGTAACATGTGCCAAAACAGTTCGATGCAGATTTTGAAAAAAATTGTTCTCATTAGTATCAACCAGGTTCTAAATGAACTAGTTGTAGTAAAAGAAAGTTCTGTATATGTTTTAAAACACATTTTTAGAGAGTTTTAACAAGTCATTGACCTAATAAATTCATTACAGTAGCACATTTTCAATTGATAACTAAATATGAGTAAATGTTTGGCATTTAATTTTTTAATGTATGCTGCTGTCAATAGTCACAAGTAGTCACATAGTGTAATAATTCAGATAAATATATAATAATATAATAATTGTAGTTATTAACTTCATTACCGTAACACAATTTTATGTTCCACACATTGACTTTTACTGTGGTGTACATTTTACAAAGAGAAATACCTCCCCATATTAAAGAAAAGGAAGACCTAGACCCAATAACAACATTTACACTAGAAAAATGGTATTCTATTTATTAAACAATTGAAATTGGGAAGGGAACTTGGACTATTAGACTGGATAGCCTATGACAAAGGATTCAAACCAGGAAGCTATGACTGTAGATTCAAGCAATGGACAGAAAAGGGTTTAACAGCCATATGCACGGTTATCCAGAAGGGAGAAATGAGAAGCTTTCAAGACCTGAAAAACCTCTTTGACCTAGAGAACAAAGACTTATTCAGATATATGCAAATGAGGGACTACTATACAAAAAAGGTTAAGAAAAATGAAAATGACATACAACCTATTGTAAAGATTATTGCACGAGCTTACCATGATGATGTTCCCAAAGTTGTGTCAACCCTGTATTCGTGCTTGATGGAAGCCAAAACAGATTCAACACTCTATGTAAAAACTAAACGAAAGGATCTCAGATGAGATGTGGTATGATATGTGGAAAATGCACCAGACCACTACACAGTCACACGGATGGAGAGAATTTCTGTGGAAAAACCAAATTCGTTTCTTTTACACACCCAAAATAACTAGTAAACAAACAAACACTCAACAATCATGCTGGAGACTTTGTAAACAACAGGAACCTCACCATACACATGTGTTTTGGAGCTGCAGTAAAATTCAACCTTTCTGGGACTGTGTACACTCTGTTATATGCAAGGTATTAAGCTATAGAATCCCTCGAACCTGTTTGGTATTATATCTGGGACATATGGAAGGATCTGTACATGTCGGAGATCAATACCTGATCAAGATCCTCCTAGCTGCTGGAAAGAAGGCTATCACTAAAAACTGGCTAAAGGCGGAAACTCCAAGCTATAGACAATGGGTTAATATTATTGGGGATATCCTAATAATGGAGAAAATCACATTCAAGTTGAAAGTAATGGAAGACAAATTTCTTAAGGGCTGGGAAAAATGGTTAAGGTACATAACAAATGAGTCATAAAAAACCAAGCAATAATTGATAACTATGTAGATCGTCTCCGTACAGGCACTGTTCTCTCTGAAATGTAATATGTGTTGTGTGTAATTTTACCATGTGAAAAAATCAATAAAAAAAAGTTTAAAAAAAAAAATATATATATATATATATATATATATATATATATGAACAGACATACCAAACATTTCCTGTACAAAATAAAAATTTGAAGATTTTCCATATATCTATCAAAATATTAACTTATTAACCTGTTAAGCCCCGAGCCTGTTTTTCAGGTTTCAGGCTAGAAAATGACATTCCCAGAACAAATGACCATATCTTCCCTTCTAAAAGGGTTAAATTAATAATCTTTTCTCTCAAAGTAATGATAAACCTGTGAGTTGGAGGTAGAAAAGTCAGATTCAATATAGATGTTTTTTATTTTAAAGAAAATTCAGATTGAACATGGTAAAAAACTGTAAATTATAGTGTCCGTCCAAAAAATATTTTGTACTTATAGTGAAAACTAACCTTGGATGATGGGTTAGTAGACTAAAAGCTTTATGAATCCAAAGTACAACATATAATACGTACCCTGTATCAAGATTGATGAAAAACAAGTGACATTTGACCTTTTTAGATAGATTTAGCAACAAAAACCCTCTTCTGGGGCCATTTGGGTGGATTTTCCATATCTCTGGCCCCCCTTGCTGGATTTTGACATGTGACATCTCTTTCTGACCGTCAGAGCCAATGGAATCGAGGGGAACTCCCACATAGTCCTTATTTGGTAATGTGTGTGTGTTAGACTGCTGTATAGCCAAGACCGGAAGCTGCAGCCACTCTGGTGGCTACCATTAGCAGCTAACTTTTGCTCTCCGATTTGTACATAAAAATGGAATTATGGATTCAATTAAATGAAATAATTTTTGTATACAGAGACGTTAAAAACCTATGGATTAACCGATTCAGCCGCGTTTTTTCTCGTTGTAATGCCATTGAACACGTCTTTTGATCAGATTGACAGCTACGGTGAGACGATCGCCCTAGAAGCTCCGTAAAGGTACGTGTTGTGATGTCTGTGTTTGCTTCCCCTGTTGCGAGTTCGGATCACTCAGTGATGATACTATATACCTAAATAATCTGTGGAACCTCATCTTTAATCGGATATCTTATATGTGCAGCGACGATAAGTAATAAGGGTACTTTTATCTTGAGTTCTGGGCCAATGCCCTAAGGGGTCATTTAGATGCTTCTTATGAGACTTGTGTTTTGTTTTGGTAAAAATGGTTTGTATCGTCAGTTAGCTGAGATTATTTCCGTTAATCTGGTATAACACATTAATAGGTTCTTAAATATTGAGGCCCCGGCCTCCCCACATCTCCTCCTATCTCCTTTCCTCTCCCCTCCTCCATTTGGCCCAAATGTCTGCAGCAACACTAAAATGCCTGGCAGATGATGTTGCTGGCATTGGCTCAGGGATCATGTCCTTTATGTTGTCTCTAAAGTACCACACTTTGTCTCCAGGAAAACCAACGGAGGGATACAATAATCGGTTTTCCCCAGCACAGTTCATCGTATCCACCTCAAACTGGTCTTCCACAATCTATAGTAGAAAACATATAAATATTTATTGCAGTGACAGGATAGTGCAATTAGACATGAAAGTGAAACAATTAAAACAAATAATAGTAAAATCACATAGAAAAGTAGTAATAGTAAAAACACAGGGCAAGGAGATATAATACTACCCATTAACTCAACTGTAGCGCATTCATACCTGTGTCACAGTGCCAGGATACAGGTCACCCTCATACTCGACCAGCACCCATTGCCCAACCTCAATGGATTCCTCAGCCTTTTCTTCACTTGCTGCATTTTCTTTGAGGATGAACTCTTTTGGAGAGTAGCAGTCACAGGCGGGCCTGCAGAAGCAAGACACCTCCCTCACTTTTATCTTACTGGGATCTGTTGAAACAAGCTGTACAAAATGTGAGAAAACAAGTGAAATTACACATTTAGAATATGGATAGAGATTGTGTCTGAATGTGATTGAGTGTTTACTGTTTAATTCCTTACCTGATGAACTTTCAGTGTACCCTGCACTGTTTTAAGAGATGGAGGTACCAACTCCCGATATGTTTCAACCTTCTCTTCTGTCACCTTAAAGAGCTTCACAGATGACTGCTTGGACAGGTTGTGCAGCAAAGCCTCAGCATCAGGTATGTCTGTTCCATGAGCCACCAGTCTATCAGCTAGATTCTTCAGTGCTCCCCCAACACCATCCGGAGCCCCTTTTCCATGCGATGCCTCTGTAAAATTCCAGGTTACGGACTTGAATCCCTTCATAAAAGGCACGGTGGCTGCCAAGTAGAATGACACCTTATTCCGATATTGTGACGTTGGCCCATCAGACACAAGATGGATATTCTTTTGCTGAAGGTTTTGATGTGCTCCAACACTGGATCCAGGTGTGCCCATGTAGCCACTGCATCGTGCCGCAGACAACTTGAAACAGTGGTGAATGCTTCAGACTGCCCCTCACTGAAGTACAGAACTCCTGTGTGTAAGGTCACCTGTTTGTGACATCCGCCAAAGTGTGTGTCCTTGATTTCTTTAGACCATTTACAGTTGTAATTTTCACTGTAGTCAAAATGTACAACAACCTGATCTTCTGCCAAACTCTCTTTTATCCGTGTAAACTGGTGTGCAATATTGTACAGGTGAATGCTGAATCGTGGCAAGTCATTATTGGTTAGCTCCACTAGTTTTTCAGTGCTGGCCACTTTGTTCTCTAGAGTCGTGTTTTTTGCATCAACTACAATTGACGTACCATCAGATTGTTTTTTTGTGAATGGTGTTGTTCTCGTGACCCACTCAGTCCATGACACTATGTTGTTTTTTGTGTCAGGGTCTATCATTGAAAGGAATGTCTTGTCTTTGCAGGTGCTGCATCTCTTGTACATGCATTCTATGTTGGTTCTATCACACACTGTTGAAGTTACCAACTCAGATGGGGACGTGCAGCTCGTAACCCCAAGCTGATGCAGTTTGTTTACCTTGTTGGTCAAATTCTCATGGATCTTGCAGGCACAGGTTTCTCTATCTTGGACTTTAGGACTCACAATCCAAAAAGATCTGTGCTTGCAAAACTGGGAGCGGGAAATCGTCAGGCTTGGATTCTCACTTAGATAAAGCTTGTGGAGGTTTTCCATTGTGTCAGTGAGAGACCTCTTCCTGTAGATTTGGCCACTTCTTCTCATCTCACCACTTTTCCCATTGATCACAGTTGTGATGTCATCTCTGTGCAAAAGGTTTTGGACAAGCTTTCTCATTTTATTCCTTTTGTTATTTGCAACCTCAACTCTCTTTTTGTGAGTCTTGTTTTGAGTCCCAAGCAGCCCCCTGGTGCAACCTTTTGCAGCCCGATTTGCTTCAAGTCTTTTTACCTTCTTCCGTAGTTTGTCAAGCTCTTTTTCTTTTGTCTTGAGCATCCTCTGTGTCACTGTCTTGTTAATTGTTTCCTCAGTGTTACAGATGTTTTCCGTCTTGGTGTTGATGTCTTTGGGCTGGAGGTTGATGGTGTGTCCTGACTGACATTTTGATCTCTGGGCTGTAGGATACTTTGTTGTCTTGGTCATCTGCCATGCTAGATGTATCCGAGGGCGGGCTGTCATTCATAATTGCATTGAGGCGTTTTTTTCTTTCTTTGTATCTCATGGAATTCAACAATTTTGTTCATTACCGTAACCGCCTCCTATGTGACATGGTAATTAGACCCTCCAGAAAAACGCGATTCTGCGATCGCAGAATTTACCGCATAATCAGCAAAATGACGCAGATTTTTAAAAGGCTGCATATTCATCAAAAGCCCGCATAATCCCCGCATTTTTCCACACAAAGTTGAGAAAAAAACCTCGTGTTGACGTCATCAGCTCGCGCATCACAGAAGGTAAACAACACCGTAGGATGAACGTGTGGAGCTCACACGATAAGAGAAAACACCAAGATGAAAAAATCTAATCCGTCTAATTTACCGACGAACATTTCTGCTAAAGACCGGGCAAAGCAGTACCCCGATGTCTTGCACGAAAGTGGGGGGGAAACTATTCTGCACGGAGTGCAACTGTGTGTTGGGGCATAAGAGAAAATCGACGGTGATGACCCACTTTGATTCATTCAAACATGCTTTCTGCTGCTGCGGACAAGAAAGCCAAACAACCTCTAAAACCCTTTCGAGGGCTACAAGAAACGAGGTGAGTAGCCTACAAGATTGAAGCTGGTCAGATAACGAACGAGTAAATGAAAACAGAATGAGGCGGAGAAGTGTGTGTGTGTGTGTGTGTGTGTGTGTGTGTGTGAGAGTGTGATTAAAATAGCCCAATTGCTTTGACAATAAATAAACATTGAATGTGTTTAATTGAATAGTAAAGGGGTTTAACGTTAGTGGCAGGTTGTGTGTGAGAGAGAATAAATAAGGCAGCCCAATATTTAAAAAAAAAAATTTATTTCACAACTTCCCGCAATTTCACCGCATAAAATCACATAAAAACCCTGCATGTTTAATCGCATAATCAAGGAATTTTGCCCGCGTTTTTCTGGAGGGTCTAGGTCAGGGATGCCCAACCAGTCGATCGATCGCGGGGAGATTCCCACTCGATCGTGAGATGTGTCTAAAAATAGAACAACAATATTCAGTTTTATCGTTAATGTCCTATAACATAGTCTTCCTGTGCCAGAATAATGCACTTGAACGCATCAAAGCTTTGTGATTGGCCGGCGTGACCCCATGTGTCGGGGCTGACCTGTCGTTAGCAGGGCTCGCTACAGAAGCCTGCTGGTTTTAACCTGTCGGTTAATAAACTGCAGAGCTCGCTAACTAAGCCAGCTGCCACTAATCTGTTGATTAAGTAGACGGCAGGGCTCGCTGCTGAAGCCTGGTTTTAACCTGTTGGTTAATAAACTACAGAGCGCACGGCATTCCTCTGTCCGAGATACGCCTCGTACACACGGTCATAATAAACCCATGAGCGCCGTTATAACGCCTCATGTGGGCAGCACTGCACACACCTCCATCCATCCCCTGAGCGTGTACGCGCCTCATGATGAGAATCGGAGTGAGAAGCAGCGTGTGGAGGCTCCCTCGCAGCCCTTTCGGTCCAGGCCCACCTTGGGTTGCCTCACGGGCAGCGGCGGCGAGGGCTCTGGCATGGCTCGTCACCATGGCGACCACAGCGCAACACGAGCACGCTCAGAGTGGCAGCGCGTGTGTCTGATGGACAGATGGCACACCCTGTGTAAACCAGCTGCCTATAACCTGTCGGTTGATAGCCAGCAGGACTCGTTGCTAAAGCCTTTTCGGTCCAAGCACACCTTGGGTTGCCTCACGGGCAGCGGCGGCAGGGGCTCTGACGTGGCTCGTCACCATGACGACCAAAAAAACACATCTCGAGCACGTGCGCCCGCTCTCAGAGTTTTTTCTCAGAGTGGCAGCGCGTGTGTCTGATGGACAGATGGATGAGCAGGCTGATCAGCAGAGGATACGCCCTGCAGTTCGCCTCTCCCCCCCCCACAGTTCAATGGGATATCAGAGCTGTTGAAAGAGGCTATTTCCAGGGTTCCTCCAGGGGAAGAAAATCAGGTGCTGGAATGTGTTCACCAGGACGACTGGGTCACTTCCACCTGAAGGATGCATACTTCCACGTACCCATCATCCCGAAACACAGGAAATAGCGTTCGGATATTTCCTGGCTCCTCGCCTGTGTAGAGAAGGCTGGAGCCACTACACAGAGGAGGGATGAGAGTGTGGTTTCCTCTGGACGACCTGCTATTGCTGGCTCGCTCCAGGGAGGAAGTCGCTTTACAGACGTTACATTTCGTATTGCATCTGTCAAAGCCTGGGTTTTCATAATGAATTGGAAGAAACGCTGTCCTCTTCCCTCTCAGATATCCTTTTATCTGGGAGTGGAATTAAACTCAGCCAGCAGAGCGCGGCTCTCGCGGCAGCGAGTGGAGAAACTGACAGCTCCCTCTCCGGCGTGTCACATCCCGCAGGCCCTCTCCGTGATACAGCTGCTCAGCATGACGTCAGCTGGTCACGTGGGGATCCCCCTCAGAAGTAAATGTGCTGGAGCTGTTCTCCGGGTTGGGAAGTATTCCAGCACTTCGCCCTGCTCAATCGCCAGGGAAGAGTACGATCTGCGCAGCTTCTGAACGCAGCCAGGTGGCTGCTGTTCTGGGCGCGCACACATGTTGCTCTCCATCAGAGCAATGTATATACCCGGCGAATTGAACAGAGGGGCTCGCAGAACGCTCCTCTGTCCTGTGCGCGCGCTGTCCTGCTATGTGGCGCGCATGGCGGCTTTGCGCCGTACTCAGCATCTGGTTGTGCACTATAGAGAGCGCTCGTTAGGGCAGCCTCTATCTGCACAACGGCTGTCACACTGCCTGTGTGAAGCTGTGTCACAGGCATATGTCTCCTCTGGGGTGGATACCCCGGAGAACATCAGTGCGCACTCCACCAGAGGGATTTCCTCCTCCACGGCTTTGCACGGAGGAATGTCAGTGGAAGACATTTGCATTGCTGCATCTTGGTCTTCCCCCTGTGCAGTTATTCAATTTTATTTGAGGGATGTCTCTCATTCCTCTCTGACGCACCATGTACTGAGTGTCCTGTCAGAGTGAGTGACGTCAGGGACCCAGCTGTGCGCCTCTCTCCTGCCTCTCGGCACACGGAGAGCGGCCCTTTTCCCCTCTTATGAGAGGGATGTTTCCTTTTTTTCCTCTGACACATTTTTGGTACGGAGTGTCCTGTCAGAGTGAGTGATATCAGGAATCCAGCTGTGCGCTCTCCTGCCTGTCTGCACGCAGGGAGCTGCTGTTCCCCCTCTTTTGTCGCTGGACAAAGTGTGACCTTCGTCTCTACTTCTCACAGCGGCGGGTATGTATTGTTCCCAGCCTTCGTCCCCTCATGGTAAGTATTCATGTTATGCTATATTCCAGGGACTGTGATGCGCCATTCGCATGGCGCAATAGGCATGGGATATTATCTGAGCAGGTGTGTCTGTGCTTCTAGTACCGGGCGGACCCAGTGGGGCGCAGACTACATCTTGCTTCGCCCTTAACCCAATAGCGATAGCCTTAGAGGGCGAAGCCATATACGAAATAGAACTGAGGTTACCTACTGTAACCCCAGCTTCTATGAGTATAGGTGTAGCCCTCTAAGTGCTGGGCCCCACTGGCTCCACGAATAGCTGAAGAAAAGTTATTTTGTATGGGAGCAGATTGTCGGGCCTCCTTCCTATTTATCCCGGAAGGGAGCCCGAGGGTGGGGCCCACCTTGTGGGTGGGCGTGGACTACAAGTGTTTCAGTTCTGCGCGGGTGCGCAGGGGGATTACCCAATAGCGATAGCCTTAGAGGGCTACGCCTATACTCATAGAAGCTGGGGTTACAGTAGGTAACCTCAGTTCTTCAGTGCTCTACGCTGTGCATATCCGGCATGAATCGCTGAAAGGTTTGGGAAGCTTTGTTTCGTGAAAGGCTGGCAGAGGGTGCGACCATAGCTCTGGGTGTGGCTACTAGGTATCCCTACGTAGCGATACCCAGGAAGTAAATGAGAAATCTCCAACGAGGCGTTTTTGCTTCGTGGTGTGATGTCTGTTTTTGTTTCTCATGTCGCGAGTCTTGTTTGTTTCTATCGAATCTGTGTAATCTCACGATGCTAATCGATGGGTTGGATGTGCATTTACGATAAGTAATAAGGGTTTTATACCGTGAGTCCTGTGCTAACGGCGTTAGCATTTTTTCGCTCAGGGCTAATTCAGAGGCTCAGCCTTAGTCTTGTGTTTTTTTTTGCTAAAAATGGTTCATATCATCAGTTAGCTGAGTTTCTTCCCGTTACATGGATATGAAACATTCATAGTTTATTAAATCTTAAGAAGCCCTCAGACACTGTTGCTTGCAAATGTTGTGGTTTCGGCCCCTTTGGCGGGTCCGTGGGGCTTAACAGGTTAATTGAAAACCATTCCAGGTGACGACCTCATGAAGCTGACTGAGAGAAGCCCAGAGTGTGCAAAGCTGTCATCAAGGCAAAAGGGGGCTACTTTGATATTCTGGATTTCTTATACCCTTTTTTGTTAATTAGATGATTCCATGTGTTCTTTCATAGTTTTGATGTCTTCAGTATATATGAATGTATGCATTTTTATCTTTGTGTTCGACCATTTATTTTCAGGAGGAACATTAGTTAGACACAATATACCATGTTTGGTTAGCGAACAGAAACTCCAGGAAGTTTCCTCTGTATTTTGCAGTGCGTGTCTTGTTCGCTAAGCTAATTTCAGCTAGCATGCTGTTTGATAGATCTCCATTTTTACAATACAGATGTTAGAGTGGTATAGACCTTCTCATCCAACTCCCTAGCCTCTGTCACGATTGAGAAATATGGAGCTGTAATGCAGAAGATTAGCAATCAGACATTTTTCACAGTTAATTGTAATAAGTTTCCTTGTTATTCTGTCATGTATTGATTGGGCTCCGCTACACTCTCTTACCGACCGTTTTCATCATGGCATGCAGAGGTCAGCACTCAAAGCTTCCTGGAACTGAGACAGAATGCAGTTAGGTCTGAGAGAGCCGAGCGGGGCCTGTCCGCAGAGCGGGGCCCACATTCTTTAGCGAGCTCAATAAAAGTTAAAACCCTATTTGGAGAGTGCTTGTCCTATTGATTATGCATCAGCCTGGTAACATGGGCTCTCTGTTGCATTGGAGTCGTGCAGTGGTGATGAGGGGCGCCCGGACAGATTTGAGAAAGCACAGCCTCATGATGTTTTAGTCATTGGTTTGTCTGCATGTATTAGTGTCAACATGCGGCTTTTACTTATTTTATTCAATTCCCTGTCCCATAACTCAGCTCACAGCTCAGTCACGTTCCTCAACCACTCTTGCTGTTGACTCGTGTTTTTTAGATATGTGTATACTCTATTCCTTCACTAGTCAATGCACAACGAAATATTAGAGCAAGAAAACAGCTTAGAAAACGCAAAATGTTTAATGTTCATATTAAATCCTTGTCCTCAGACCAGTGTTTTTGAGGAACTTGAAGATCAGCTTGTTTACTTCATTTCTTGAGTTACTTTCGTATATTGCCTTGAAATCCATGTCATTGATGTTACATTGTTCCAGTGCAGTTTTCAGCATGAGTCTTTGCCGTGTATATTCCGGGCAGCGAAGAAATACATGATGCATTGTCTCTGGTTGTTGGCAACAGTGTGTGAAATACCCGTCAATAATCGGGGGGG